>MJUU01005119.1:106261-135036 GCA_002080025.1 Modiolus philippinarum
GGGGGGGTTGTGATCCCGGATCCCGCTTAACGTTTTGTTAAATTCCCGTATGCCGCGTATCATTTTCGTGTTTTTCTAGATCACGCTTATTCACTATTTAGAAAAGTAAGTGAGAACCAAACTCCGGTAGCAAACAAATCCGATAGAGGAAAAACAAACTTTAGTTGTGGAGGGAAAGATCTGTTGTCATTTGATAGAGTAACATGTAAACAGTGACACGTTTTTTACGGATACAATGCTATTTTGATTGTGTAAGCCAAATAAGCAGTAAACGCTAAGAAGAGAAGGCTTTTGAATGTATTTGCATTTGAGTTTAATGTTAAACTTAGTACCTTAAGTGCTGTTGATTATTTTGGACAAGACTCGGACACGATGAGCCGATCCTGAAGTCATCAATGGTGAATAAAAGGATATGGAGTAAATCACATGAGACAAAGTCTCTACAAATACATGGTAAAAAACAAGCAAAGGAACAACGCTTTTATTGTTGTTCTTTATCTTGAAATGTCTTCTTTTTATTATGAGTTTTTACACCTTGCATACTGATATTAAACCTTGCAGACACAATAAGGCCTCCAAGTTTCTTTAAATTTTAAAGCCAGTCAAGAACAATGATCTATCCTTACAAGGAGCGGCACTTCATCTAGGAATGCTTTATAGCAGACGCTATTGCAAGTAATTCACGATGAGTTAAGCCATAACTACGTTCTTGTGTATTCCGACAAACTTGAACTTAAATTAGCTGTCATGGTCTCTTTGTCATCCCGTATTTGAGATAATTCGGCTCCTATTCCAAAGGAGCTGGCTCCGGTGTCTTATATTTACGTTTTACTGGTATCCGTGGGTATTCGAAAATTTCAGCCTACACAAGACAATTTTTAAGTTTGCCACCTGACACTCTAGTGACATTAAATATTTTCACCCTGTTCTGTAAACTTATGAAGGAGTCTGGCTATTTCTGAAAAGCCTTTCACACACACTCTAGTGACATTAAATATTTTCACCCTGTTCTGTAAACTTATGAAGGAGTCTGGCTATTTCTGAAAAGCCTTTCACACACACGCGGAAGTATGAGCATGTTCCAAAAATACGTCTCTTATCTTCATGGATTTTAGTTCTGGCCATCCAATATTCCGTCGATTTATATATATTTTCCAATACAAAACAAAAGAATCCAGTCGAAGATCAAAAGGTATCTTGCAGAACGTCACTCTTTGTAAGTCGTACATATACATTCAACGAAAAACTGAAATTTCCGCTTGTGAAATTATCATTTTTCCGAATTCCCGAAACATTTTTATCTAATTTCACGTTTCCCGCTCTACTTCGTTTCCCGTTTTCACGCACAATAATTTGACTTTTACGAGTCACGCTTACAGAAAAACGGTCGATCCCGTGTCACCCTTAGACCCCAATGAGACCCTCTATGATTAATAAAAAACAGTCAAATACTGAACTATATAGAAATCAGAATAGACTAGATATGGCAAATTAGTCGAATGAATAATAATTCATCTCTACGACAAGAGTTGAAATTGAAAAAAACACTCATACAAGAAGTGAAATTGAACACCGATAGCTACATGATGGGAAAAGAAAAAAATAATCAATGAAAATTCACACATGCTGATTGTTGAAAGTTGTTCGAATCTTCGATTCTCGACAACTAAAAAACATGTTGATAAAACATAACGCAGTAAGACAATGCCATACATATTCAACTGCCCATTTCATTCTTAGCATCACTAACACAATACTTCTTGTGGCATTTGAGTTTGTCAGTTCTGAGATAGGACTCAATAATTTTATTCACGAAAATAATTAGACTTCATGCTAGCTGTTACTACTAGAGTGGGTAGAACTGTAAAAAGTGCCTGAACTAGCCTACTCCAAGACATTTAAAAAAAGTTTAGGGGTATTGTATTTTTCGCCTTGTACAGTGATAATGAGTAACAAATAAAGTACAAACAGGTGAAATGCCACAATTCATGTATCATGAAGTATCTTATAATGAATTGAATGCACATGACACAAAGTCTCTACAAATACATGGTAAAGACAAGCAAAGGAACATCGCTTTTATTGTTTTTCATGAAGTATCTAAATTTCTGATGACAGCTAATAGACAATTTTTAGCAGATTCAATCACAACAGTTAAAAGACCATAAACCGAAAAATGTATAATATAAAGGGAGATAAAAAACAAATGACCAATATAATTTGAGTGGAAACCAAATTCAGCAAAGAACAAGGCTTTGTAAGATGGAGATACTCTATACAATGAAAAACAAAGTTTGATAGTATATAGGCTTCAGACTAAGGGTACCTTCTTTGTGAAATCAAGTACACATGCCTAAAACTTTGCAGAATGGTTCAAGACACACTTTTATTTTCCCGGGTTGTATTATATATTTTTTTCTCCAGATTTTATGGCTAGTTGAACTTGGTCGTTTTTAAACGACCGTAAAATTTGAGGTCGTATAATGGTATGGAAAATAAATTAACTTTAAATTTTGAAAAGGGAAAATTTTTTTGAGTTAAAATTTAAAATCAATTTATTTTCAAACCAGACCCTATATAAAAAATCTGAGACACGGTTTTGTTGCATTTAAATGGTTCTTTCAGATAAAACAAACAGAATTCATCTATCTGTAATGATGTAAAAGTTATTTTCATTTTAAAAATATTATATCAAAAACTCAAATTTTTGCCAAATATGGACATTTTGACATTAATACTTAAAAGGAATACTCTTGAAATGAGCATTAAGAGTCAATTTAATCTTTCTCCTTCTTTTATTTGATATCTCATTTGTCATTGTATCTTTACTAATAAGAAAGTTACAGGCTTTCAAAGTAAGGGACTGACAATTTTCTTCAGAAGACTGTTGTGCTACCTTAAGTCCGATTTCATTGCAGTTTTCTGCAATTGATTTCTTATGAAAAATTAAAATAGCACTAACAATTATCAGAATTTCAATAACTTGTTTCATCTCCGAGCCATGAAAGGCCAAATGGGGCTAAAATTGCAAACATGCAGACTATGTAAAATTTCTATTTTTCATCAGATTCCGATACAATTTTTTCCTCTTATGGGAAGCTTTTAGTAGTATGCAAACAGATTTGTCGTAGTTTTTACGATTTCCGAGCTATAAGGAGTCAAAGAGGGCCAAATTCTGCTAATTCTGTATTTTTCATTTGATTTCAATGTATTTTTTCTATTCGTTTACCTATTTGATATACCTCTTACTGTGTCTGTGCTATAGGGGAAAAACAGGGCCAAACTTGCAAACTGCAAATAACCTGATATATTTTTTTCTTCACCAAATTTCAATGGTACTTTTTATGTCTATTCCTTTTGATGTAAGCTTTCAGTTGTTCTTTTTGCTCTTCAACAGATTTTATGTGGCTGATACCATCTCTGAGCTACTGTGGATCAAAATCGCTGATTTTTATAATTTTTCCTAGTTTTGTGTCCAGCTAATCATTGTTTCAAGCTCCTTGTCGTACCAATCTAATAACTGTGTCCACATTCACTTAAAATTAAACTTGTTCCAATTTCAGTAATCGACATGCTGCGGTCGTATCAGGCTAAGCTCGGCGTAGCCCTTTATTTCAACGATATTGTACTAGCACCATACCAATTTTGTGCAATAAACATCTCTCACAGCTTTTAAGCAAGATGCCTGGGAATTTGTAGTGTGTTTCTTTATACATTGAACATTTGTACTCCCTATTTTAGTTGCATTTTGTATTTTTCCCGATTTTGCAGATAATTGAACTTAATTATTTTTAAAGAGCATCGATTTTGTTCTATCAACCACTTCTACAATAAGTAAATGAGCCATATTACCGTCATCAAGTCAACAGTTATGATTATATATTGAAATAAATATGATATATGTTGCATGCTCTTCTAACATGGTATAAATTTGTGAATTTTGATCATGAAGCCAGTCAGTGCCTCTCTCCAAAACATGACCAATATGTTGTAGTACATGTACCCACAGACAAAGCTTCTTATAACATCGTTTTTGTATGTAAAGCACATTATTACAACTGCCTCATCAAAGAACTGGACATTGATCAAAATACACCAGGTAGTGCTACATGCAAAAGAGTTTCATTTGAAAAAGAAGAAATCCTTTCAAATAACCTCCTTGAATATTGAAACTAAAAACAACAGTCAAGACCTTCCATACCTATATTTGGTTCCAAAATTACACAATAATCCATATGAGTAAAGATACATCGCAGAATCTGCATCTTGCTGAAGTACTTATTATTTATTGAAAGATCATGTCTGTAGTCAAAGACAGACATAAAGTATACTTTGACTCTATTCAAGTCCGAAGTAACATAAACTACTTGTGGATACTTAAAACTTAAATCTTAAATTCAGTTCATTTTCTCAAATACATTCGCTCACTACATTTGATTTTTTCACACTGTATACCACGCTTCCTCAAAATGAACTTACATCACGTATAAAAGGTATCATTTAAAAAGCCCTTGCCGATTAAAAAATGTTGTATTTGGTTATAAATAAACAAATTTTCAAAAACCATTTTAATTGAAAGGTATGCAACGATGAAAAAAAGGTGTCCAGTATGCTTGATTTTCTAAACGATTAGTTATTTGTCACATTTGAATGTGCTATTTATCAACAGCAAGTTGGCATACCAGTGGGCACTTACTTTGCTGCTCTACTTGCAGACTTTCTTTTATATTCTTACGAGACTGAATTTCCTCAGAGGCTCGTAAAAGATCATAATAGATGATAGATCCTTCAATCTCACTTATAGATATATTGATGACGTTTTTCAATCAATAACGCATGTTATGCTAAATGGATCTCATTAATATATCCACCAGAACTACAAATTAAGAAAACGACATAAAATACTAGAGTCTACATCTTTTTTAGACTTACATCTCGAATTTGACGAAAATGGTCACCTCAGTACTAAAATTAATGTCAAAAGGAACGATTTTAATTTTCAAATTATCAATTTCCCTATCCCTAACGTAATATTCCAGCTTCTCTTGCTTACGGGGTGTATGTTTCACAGTTGATTCGGTACGCGAGAGCTAGCACAAATTATACAGACTTTCTCATTAGACATAGTTTTCTCCGCGACCATCTTTTTAATCAAAGCTTCACAAATTTCCGTCTCATACGATCATTTACTAGTAAAAGGTTCTTTCATAGATATCTGTACCATGTGGAAAAATTTGATGTTTCGGTCCGAACCTTTTTCAAGATGCTTTTGGATGATTATTTTTTTTAACTGTCCACGACTTTTCAATCGCTGTTGAGTTACTACCGGGCATTACTGCAATTGAAGGGAAGGTTTTTAGAGTTGTAAAACCGCTTTAATCCACCAGTTCGTTTGAAATGCCTGTACCACGCCAGGACTATTGCGGTCGACAATTTTTCCAATGGTTTCTATCTGATATGTCTTTTTGTCTACCGTCTTCGACTTCGGCTACCATAGTTGCTGTTTATTTTCTGCATATGGCCATTTCGATCACTAATTTCTCTTCAGCGCAGATCAAATCAAAACGGTTTGAAATTCATAAAACAAAATGAACTATAAGATCTAACTAGTAAAGCCAAAAACAGCGAAGGACAGAGCTATGCAACAGAGAACAAAATTTGTTAGATTTACATATTTTCCATTTCGGGCCGATGAAAAATAACTCAGTTTGACGTCTCTTATTAATTCTACCCACTATCACAATGAAATAAATTCGATAATATGAAAAAAGATAAAAACAAACAAGGAAATAACAACATATGATTACTTGTTGTCAAATTGAAGAATCTCTAATTGGACCAAAGCAAAGTTTGCATATTTAATGAAGAAAAGTTGCAAGTTCTGGAAAAGCAAACAGTAAATTACACAAGTGGAATTGTCAGCAATGTTTGTTCGATGTAGTTTATTACATTGCATTTCAAAGTGTGTTTAGTAGCCTTTAAATTTTATTGACGTTTGTTTTGTGTCTGAATTTGGTTTCAAGCAGATTCAACGGCACCAAGCTATTTGATGTTGTCGCCACAAATTATTAGTGTCACTTCAAAATAAGACAACTTTACAACGTCTGGTTTTTCCATGTAGCCCTTGTCAGTTTTATTAATTCTTTAAGTAGTTGTGAAATGGAAACTCAAGCTTTTTGTTTTGATTTTAAAAGATCAATATGCTGATATAAAACTTCCTGCTTTAAGAAAACTGGCTTTGCGTTGTAGGAGGTATACAATTAAATCGGTATTTAATTGAACTTTGTCAGATTAAACAATATTTTGTTCTCAGTTCACTCGAGATTATTTGGAGTCGTCTGACCGAATGAGCAATGCGACCTATTTTAGTCATTAATTTGTGTCCGTCATTTGCGTTATACACGTTTCTCCTAATCACAAATCAATTAACAATTACAATACAAATCTGATTTCAATATGGGAGACTACGGGGACAAAAAATAAACAAGTAAAGTGTAATTTTGTTTATTTACTAGTAATACATGTATAGTCATATGATTTCAAGATGATCACCATGATCACCACAGCTAATCGATGTCACCGAATCGATTCCTTTACAAAACCAAACTGTACAGAAATTACCTGACATATCAAATGGAGTAAAAAGAATAAATTACTAAGACAAAACACCGACATATCAACCATGGGATAAAAATCCCCGGGAAAAATAACAGTCCATAAATATGAAAAAGCATGTAAAAGAAAATTAATATTTGAAGTAAATGAAATATTTTAAAACTAGCGTTTGAACGGAATCAATAGTACATAAATGACAGATAGGAACCGGAAAAGTGAACATTTTGGGCCATTTAGGGCTTGCTATATGGTGTGAGGTTCCTCACTGTGTTTAAGACCGTACGGTGACCCCTAGATGCTTTGTTTTGGGTCGTTTTAACCTGGATATGGGATGTTGTCTCCTTGACATTTACCCCATTTCCTTTCTTTTTCATATTGTGTGTATTATTGAATCTGTCATCCATTTTAACGGTCAAATTCAGGTAAAATGAACAAACTAGATAAAAATCTCAAAACATAGCGGAAAGATACACGCATAACAATTACCGTCATGTAATGTACAACAAATCGCTTAAACTGAATCCAAGGATAGCAAGAAGTAATAATGCTTAAATACTTTTCCTAAGGTAGTTTAATGAAATTGCACCACAGAAATATTCTGATTAAAATATTATACTTACTCTACGGGTGCACCTGATCTCACCCATGGTTTTTTTATTTGGTCCATGCTGTTCATCTATGTATGCGTGTCTTCATTTTTATTTTCTGTGCCGCACTCGTGTTATACCTTTGCTTCTTTGTTTTTCCAATGTTGCCTTTACCATTACATTATTTTTTTTTATATCTGACGTTTCGGTTATCACTTACTTTATTTTAACATGTAAATAATAGACAAATTAATTCAATATAAGAGTACCGTTGACTTCGTAAGGAGTGAGCAGGGAAGGTTATTAATGATGAGTTATGGGTTAAGAGAGAGACGGATCATGAACCAGAACTTGAGTTCTCGTCAGATTGGGTAAGATCCAATTGATCTTTAGCGAGAGTCGTGTTAAGAATCGCATTAAGGCAGTTATTAAAGATCTTGAAGCCCATAAGTGCCTCTCCACATTAAATGACCTATGTAATCTTGTACCTGAAGACAAAGCTTCTAATAACATTGTTTTTCTATGCAAAGCACATTTTTAAAACTGCCTCATCAAAGAACAATTGACCACGTAGTGCTACAAACATAAGAGTTTCATTTGACAAAGATGAAATCCTTCCCAATCAAGGTCATTCATGTGTCTTTGCATGTTCAATCTAAATGTTTCAAACACTACCTGCCATACCTATATACGGTACCAAAATTGCACAAACATCCATACTAGGAAAGATGCCCGAAATGACATAAATCACATTTAGATACTTAAATATTGGAAAAATGTTTTGGATAATCTTAAAAAATCTTAAACTCCGTTCAAGTTCTAAAATACTTATATCAAAACGTTTGATTTGTTCACACTCAATACCAAACTTGCTCATGATAAACTAAAATCACGAATCAAAGGTTTCATTGAAAAAGCATTTGCCGATTACCGGTAATAAAATTGCTGTGTTAAGTTATAAATCAACATTTTTTTCAAAAGCAAAAGCAAGCATACATTATCCTTTATTTTGTTATTGATAATTTTTTTTCACATTTGGATGTGATATTTATCAACAGTAAGTTGGTATACCAATGGGAACGGATTGTGCTCATCTACTCACAGACTTGTTATATACGAGACTGAATTTCTGTAGGGACTCATAAAAGATCTTAAATAAAAGAGACTTAATCCTTCAATCTCACTTAAAGATACATTGATGATGCTCTTCCCATTATAATGCATCTTTTGCTAAATGGATCCTATCAATATATAGTCCAGAACTACAGAAAATGGAAACGACATAAATCACTAGATCTATATCCTTTTTACATTTCGAATTTGATGAAAATTAGGATCTCAGTACTTATGTTAACGACAAAAGGGAGGATTTAAATTTCAAAATTATCGGTTTCCCTTACATGGGCAGTAATATTTCAACTTCTCCTTCTTACGGAGTTCATGTTTCACCGTTGATTCGCTACGGGATAGTTTACACCAGTTAAATAACCTACCTTCGTGACCGCATTAAAGTTCTTTAATAGATATCAGTCAGTTGTGTAAAAATTAGAAGTTTCAGTACGTATTGTAATTCAAGAATCGTATTTTACTTGATACTGGGATGATAATCTCTTTTTAATGTCTACGACCTTTCAATAGAATAGAATATAGAATAGAATAGGATATTTTTTTTCCCAATTATAGGGCTAAAAAGGGCATACAAATCAAGATTTCAAACATACAACAATTTTCAATAATTATAAAAAAAGGAGACATAGAGTAAACAACCATCAGATATGTTGAGAGCCAGCTGTGACCATTACGTAAAATATTGATACGAACACACATGTAACTTAAATAAAGTAAAATTCATTTGAAACTATTAAGTGGACATATATCGAAATAAGTCTTAGATCAAAAACATTTTGTTTTGCTTTCTCTCCTTATCCGAAAAATATCATCAATGTATTTGCAAAGAGAGATGATAAAATTTGTGTCTTCATTATTCATTATCCAAATAAATAAATTAGCTGGTTAAGTGTATTTAAACTTGGATATTTAATAATTAAATCTTGTAAAAAATTATTACGACAGTTTTCATATAGAGGGCATTCTAAAGTAAAATGCACCTCATCTTCAACAGTACTAAGATTACAATACTGACAGAGCCTTTCACCTCTGGGTATGGATTCAATTTTACCTAGATCGTTCATTTTTCTTTCATGACGACCAGTTTCAATTCTTAAGGTAGGGTTACTTAATCTAAACTTGGCCAAAACCTTACGATTATTATACTTTAAAATAGATATGTAATTTTCAATTTCAAATGAAGATTTGAATTTGAAATATGTACTTAGTTTGCCTTTATCTGTTAAATACAGCGATCTTATTTCGCTCCATGTGTCTAAAAAGTTTTTTTAGACGTTTTTTCAAGGAGACTTTAAATGGTACTTTATTCCATCCCTTACAATTTTGTAAGTCAATATCTAATTTTTCACTGAAAAAGCACAGGTTCGAATACCATGAGTTTTGTCCTTTGTTAATGTCATGTAAGTGTTTATATTCTATGAAAGCATTTTTTTAATAAATCTGTTGGTGCTTTCTCTAGTCTATACCAATACATAAAAAACTGTTACAACATATCAATATATAATGGGTATCTCCCAAGGTCAGTAATCACTCCAATATGAGTACACAATTTTGTTACATCCAAAATATATTTGCTAAATTTGAAATTTAATTTCTAAATCTCCCATTCTTTAAAAATGTCAAAGAGGGAAAGAGATCTTCTTTTGGGTGTTATATTAACAATACTCCAATTTTCACACCAATATAGGATAATAGGTTTAATACAATGATCAAATAAATGTAAATAAGTTTTAACACTGGGATTTGAAGATTTCAAATCCCTATAAAGTTTGAAACATGCTTTCATACTCTTCTGATACAATTGTTTTCTTGCTTCATTAAATTTTCCAGTATTTTCTATAATCAAACCCAAATATTTATAATATTTTACACATTCTAGCTTCTCGTTTCCTATTTTAAAATTATCTGTTATAACTCTACCATTGTTATTAAAAATTATTACTTTTGATTTATTAATGTTGATATCTAAACACCACTCATTACAGTAATCGTATAAAATATCAAGCTTATTTTGAAGTCCTGTCTTTGTTTCTGAAAAGACAACCAAGTCATCCGCATACAAGAGACAAGGAATTTTTTTGTCATTTAGGGTTACTGAATCAAGTGAATTTTCAAGTAATGTGGGGAGGTCATTTATGAAAAACTTAAATATGTTGGGGCTTAAAACATCCCCTTGTCTCACACCAATATTTGAAGTAAAAGACTCTGTCAATTTGTTTTCAACTTTTACACACAGTCTATCTCTAGTATACATAGATTTTAATATTCTGTAAAAATAATTATTTATATTACATAGCTGTAACTTGTTCATAATGCCAACATGAATGACTGTATCATAAGCTTTTCTAAAGTCAACAAAGCATGCAAACAGTTTTCTGCTGCCAGTTTTTAAATATTTCTCAATTATACACCTTAAAACAAATATGTGATCAGATGTGCTTGCTTTTTTTAGAAAATCCTATCTGGGTCTCATGAATAATATCATGATCCATTAAAAATTTGTCAAATCTGTTATTTAAAATAAGATTAAAAAGTTTGCCTAAGCTATTATTTATTGCTAGACCTCTATAATTTATTGGATTATTTCTGTCTTCTGCCTTAAAAACAGGAGTTATGTAGCTTTCAGACCATTTCGTTGGATAGAACCCAGAAGTAAAAATAGCATTAAAAAGTCTCAGCAAAACAGTATTTATATACGTCCTGGATGCCCTAAGCATTTCGTTGCTGATATTGTCAAGCCTAGGACTTTTACCAGACTTTAGTTTGTTAAAAGCTTTATTCAATTCAGATTCTGTAATTTTGTAATCTAAAAGAGAGAAACTTGTGTGCTTTCCTTCTAGTAATTTCAATTTTTCTTCTATCTTTGACATCTGAATTTTTTTATTATTCGGTATAGAGACCAGAGTAGAAAAATATTTATACCATGTATCCCCGTCAATACAATTTTCTGATTTGTCATTATTTTCGTTACGAAGAAGATTTACAAGATTCCAGTATTCTTTAGGGTTTTGTGTTTCCAAATCATCTAGACGGCTTAAAATAGTATTTTTAAACTCTCTTTTTTTTGTATTTCCTAAGTTTAGCATATTTCTTATACAACTTGAAAAATGATCCACGGATTAAAGGATCTCTTGGATATTTACTCATTAATTTAGCTTTTTCATCAACTGCTTTCTTCATCACAGTTAGATCATGATCAAACCATTTATTTGTTTTTTTATGTTTTTTGTTTCTTTTTTTAAGTGAAGAGTTGCATACTTTTTCAATAGCAATTAGAGTGTTACCAGACAATACTGCAAAGAAGGGGAGGTTTGGTGCGCCATGAAACCAGTTTAACCCCTTTGTTTTGAAATGCCTGTACCAAGTCAGGACCATTGCGATCGAAAAAATAGTCGGGTAGTTTTTCACCTTTTTAGTCCTTTGGCCTCTTGGACTCTTAGACAGTTCTGTTCAGTAAATTTGTTATTACCTCGTTGACAAGGTTCGCAAAACCAGCCATTACTTTTAACGTTAACACAGTCATTTGGTAAACCATGTGCTTATTATTTGAAAATATTTAGTTTCAGCTAAAGCTACTAATGAGAAAAGGTGAAGGCAGTGGTTGTGGTGGTGGGGGTCTTTGTGATTAACTAACTGTTGCATCATATATCTTATCTTAGTTTATAATTATATTCCATATGAGTATACTAATGCATATAGGTAATGGCACAACTTTATATATTTTGTATGCTAAACAGTTTTCCTAAGAATCTCACTTAAACTGCCCTGATATTAATTTCTGCTCTGCAATCATGCCATTTGGAAATCGCGTATATATATATGTTGTGTACAAGTTGTAATTTTGAACTAATTATGATTTGTACAAAAGTTTTGTACAAATTAAAATTTGTATTTTCAGTTTGTACATATTACAATTTGTTCCAATAACAAAATACCAAAGTTACTGTTAATTCATTTTCTGCATTTGCGCATTTCGACAACTGATGTCTCATCAGTGCAGTTCAAAATACAAAAAATACGGAAGTTGTATAAAACAGAGTACCTTGATTTCAAAATAAGCTTATACAAATTATAATGTGTACAAACTAGTAACAAAAATCACTAACAACATGTACAAGACTTAAGCCATTAGCTTAACTTTGTGTCAAATGATGAAATTAATAAATACATGTTTTATATTAAATAATTTTTTGATATTTTGTATAGCAGTATAGAACCGTGTCCAGCACTGTGGCTTACAATACAAAGTCCTGAAAAAATCTATGCATTGAACACAAATTCAAAGATCAAGTGACAATTGTGTTTCTTTTTTTTGGTAGTAATTTGTGAAGCTGTGCAAAAGTGTGCCTTCTATGATCCTACTGATGTGTCTTGCATTAATCTTGAACTTGCTCTGTGATTGTTTAAGTGTTTGTTGCGTAGTTTTACATATATTTCATGTCTATGTCGGGTTTTATGACGGTTTTTGCAAGACATCTCTGTCCGTTTTTAACTTATTAATAATTGCTATTGTAGTTTCTGGGGCCATTTAGGGCTTGCTATATGGTGTGCGGTTCCTCACTGTGTTGAAGACCGTACGGTGACCCCTAGATGCTTTGTTTTGGGTCGTTTTAACCTGGATATGGGATGTTGTCTGCTTGACATTGACCCCATTTCCTTTCTTTTTCATATCCAACAAGTGTCTTTTCATACAGAAGTTTTAAAATATCTTTATTTTCAGTTTGTTCATTAAAGATCAAATTTTGATGGCACCAAAGCAGATACTGTTAATGTAGACTGCATATATAGTCAATAATGAAAACTTCTCTTTTAAATTGATGATTGAAGTTTTTCTGTTTGAAATCAAAAACACATATATCACAAAACACATTTAAAAAAAAAAAAATCAAATATATGTCAATTGCAAGCAACACATTCTTGTTTCATTAGATTCTATATAATGTAGAGTTTCCCATCTTAGCGGTTCGCGCATGTTGACGGACGAATTAACAAACAAACATACACCACTACAATTAATGCCACCTGTAAAAAGTTGGACATACAGAGGAGCTTCGATCACCCAAATATAAATAACTAAATACTGAAGTTACTGTGAATTTAAATATAATGGATGTTTAAAATTTTGTAGCCCCTAAATGTGAAGTTTCCAACATATTTCTAACGTGATGCTTTGAACTGCTTTTTCACTCGAACTGTTCCAAGGATGTTGGCGTCATGGAAGTTTGGCTATACAAATGAAGTTATTTTCATGTGTGTAATTTTTATTGTCATTGTTCAAATGACTAGCTGTGATATGTTTTTACAACCAGAAATTAGTTATAAGAAATTAAGTGAAATTATCTGAAAAACTGTTTTATCTCAAATTAAACATATATATTTTCATTAATTTCATCATTTGAAACCAAGTTAAGCAAATTACCTAATTTTTTTAACAAGTTGCAAGTGATATTTTGGTTAATTTTGCACAAATTATAATTTGTTAAAAATTACATTTTTTTTCAACATGTACACATATAAAATGGCGTTTTTATCTAAATTATTACCTTAGGGACTTTATTATATATATTTCTCTTATTCCTAGCAAATTTGACCACCTTCTGATCGATTAGCAATCGAAACAATTAATTAAGATGTGTGTTACGTTTTCAGTTAGCGATTGGTAAGTCATGTAAATGTCTCGTGTCAGATTCTAGAAATAGTGCAACAGGATTTTGATGAAATTGACATCTGCATGATTGTCTAGCAAAATTATTTGCATTTTTATGACTAATTGGTTGATTATAGATACAAATTCAAATTAAAGATTTTTGTTGGTTTATGTATTTGAGAAAAATTGCTACAGCGTCTGACTGATTGTACATCTTTTGTCAGTCGATATGTGTCTGAAGAAGGGTCGCGGTGACCTGAAATACAACACAATTTTGTACATATTTTTACGTCTTTACTGTTGTGCTTTATTTGTAATATATATATATATATATAATTCTATAGTTTCTTTATTTGTTATATATATAATCAGCCACGCATGGTTATATCTGCAAATCCGATCAACAAAGGTTTAGTAGTTCCTTCTGCCGGCCTCGAACATCAATCACAACAACGCCTGCGCTCAGTCCAGCGCCCTAGACAACTCGGTCATCTACTTTTTATTAAAATAACGGTTTTGGTAACCGGGTGGTACCTTCTCATAGGTTTGATCTAGGATTGCAACGAAGAATATGAGCTCAGTGCAGATTAGCTGTGATGAAGCATCGTACAAAGAAATGCTGCCACTAAGAGTTATTATTTCTATATAGTCTGAACTTTGTGACATATCTACATGTTATACTTGTCCATATGTAGATATGTAATTTAAAAAGAATGTTGAATTATCACTTCGACGTAATATTTTTTATTGAATCGACATCTGTTCCCTGTGCGAAAATCAAATCGCCGTCCAAACCCCCTTTTGCTGAAAGAAACTTGTGTTTAGCTTCAGAAAAATATAAATTGTAGGATCCTCAGCTATCTATCTAATTATAAATGAGAATTAACATTTGCAGCAGCAAACTAGAGTTCATTTCAGGAGATCCAAGGTTTCTCTCAGGAAAAGCCACATTAAAAGGAAGAAAATTGGGTTAAGCTCCAGAAATTCATTGGATTCTCAGCTTTGTTTGTATTTTAAAGAGGAAACTCGCAGTTCCTGTTAGAAAAATCGAGTTTTGTGTATCTAAATTGGGGTTCCTGCTAGGGAACCTATCTTTCCTGAAAGCATTAGCATTTTGTTTAATTACGCTTACCATACAATAATTTTATGAGAACTTATCAAATCTATTTCAAAAAAGCTTTAATGGTAGATCTTGTCATGCTTGTCATTTTAATTTTGTAATTTTTTCTATATCTGTACCGTTTTTCAGTTATTTGACAAAAAACTATAATTTACTTATATATTTTTATTTCATAAGCGACAGCCTCGTTGCAGGACTCATCGAATATAATTCTTAAACTATATACTATAATTCCGGCAAAGTTTGCTTTAGATTGGTACACCACTTTAATAGGAGAAGATTGTTGAAAAAAATAATGACGGACAACGAATGAACAACGACGGTTGTCAAGAGATGGCAATGGCTTTCATGGCAAGACAAGCTTAAATGATTTTTTGTTTGTTTGACAACTTAAAATCTACTTAACAGGTGAGACACTAGGTTAAAAGAATGATCATGTTGAATGATTAAAAAATTACGTTTACAATGTTAGAATCAGTTTTAATATTATAGGAAAGAAATTTGATTATCAAATACGTATCAATAAATGACTTATAAAAAAGATTTAACACAGATGTAAATCATAATGCTGACAAAAATGATATCTTTATTATATATCTAAAATTACATTTAGTTATAATGCTAAAACCGATTCTAAAGTTGTAAACGTATGTAATTTAGTTAACAAAAATATTACGTATTGAATATTATAAATGCGTTTGTTTAAAAATATGAGAAATATCATCTCTGCAATGAAAAAAATCTAGTCTAATATAAAATCTGATATTTGAAATATAATTTACGATTTTTATGCAATTTATCTTTTTAATTCTGTTTTTGATTGGAATGTGATTTTTTTTATTCTATAAGAACCGCCAATATGCAATTTTCTGATAACTGAAAATTTTTCAGGGAATTCTTGGACATCATAATTATTGAATTACAATTAAACAATCAAGATCAGTTTCAACTTAATCTTTCTATGTTTAAATGCAAAATGCATACTGTATACACAATAAAATGATTTTTTTTGACAGTTAAACCACATTTTCTTCAGCATCAAAAGATGCAAAAGGTTTATCTTTTATTATTTGAGTGTTCAAAGTCTTACAAAGTGTTACCGATAAACATAGGATTCTCCGAAAAGGGTTATTAAACATAAACAGAAAATGTTTCATGGACCTCTAATTTTATTTTTATAAAAATATCTAAATGCGCTGTAGTTTTATATTGGAGTCTCATTTACATTAGCACCACAGGGTAGAGAGACTTTTCATAAGCACTAATGGCGTTTGTTTTACATTGTTTTGGTCAATTTTTTGTCATGTTTTCATTTACTTTTATCGTCTTATTTCACATTTTTTTGCTGTTCTTTGCTTTACTCTATGTCAGGCTCACAGAAAAACATTTATCGCAAGTAATGTACATAATCTTTCTTAGGTTCATTTGTACCCGGAAGTACAAAAAGAGACGACGTTTCAAACAAGAAATTTGATAATCAGAATCCTAAGACGTCATTTTTTGGCGGCAGACGGTTCAGAATTACATTTTTTTCGTAAATTCTTGTGGTCACATGACGAAACTTACAGACGGTATAACCATTGAATATTACAGATTTCGATGTCCGTGGTAATACTTTTTTTACGACATGCTTAAATTCTAAGACAAGAAAATAAAAAGAGTACATTTGAATTTTTAACTGCCGTTAGGACTTTACCTTTATTATTTTTTTATGGTATCATCTTCACAACGTTCTATTTGCCAAAGACAAAAAGGTAAAGACAATTTATATGACAACATATCGACTATTGCTTGGAATACCTAACTTCTATACCTTCTATATTGAAGAAAGAATACATTGTCAGCAATCTTGAGACGGGTTTGTTTTCTTTCCCGTCATTAGTATTTCCTATAAATGGTTTACCTAAAGAAACTGAAGCCTAGTGACTCTCTGTACAAGTTCAGTATTGTAGATTCTGTAACTATCTTTTAAGTAATTTGATGGATTAATATATGGCATTATATTGAAATCATGTAATCAATAATATTTTATCATTTTATCAATATAAAATGGGGGTAGTAACAAAATTACCGAGCAGAATTGTCAAGAGTCCGTTCGGAAAAATTGTCGACCACAATGGTCCTGACTTGGTACAGGCATTTCAAAAGAAACGGTTAGTTAATTAGTGAAGGAAAGATAACAGGAAACACTTAAAATTGCCGAACATTACAATCACATGCCACAAGCCACAAGGGAACTGCACAAGAAACCGGTTTTATGGCGCGACAAACCCCCTTCCATTGTGGTAATGTCCGGTCGCAATTCGACAGCAATTGCTTTTTGAAAAGTCGTAGACAGGTAAAAGAAATGATCATCCAAATACTAAATACAAAAAAAAGAATCCTAAATCAGAGTTCAGACCGAAACATTTAATTTTCCACAAGGGACTGATATTTATTTAAGAACCTTTATAATAATTGTATGAGACGGAATTTTTTTGAAGCATTGATCAATAAGGCGGTAACGAAGATAACTTTGTCTAATGAGATAGTCGGTATTTTTTGTGCTAGCTCTCGTGAAACGAATTGATTGTGAAACATACACTCCCTAAGCAGGGCATATTGAATATTACTGTCAATGCTAGGGAGACTGATAATTTTGAAATTAAAATCGTCCCTTTTGTAGTGAATTGAAGTACTAATATGACTATTTTCGTCAAATTCGAGATGTAAGTCCAAAAAAGATTTAGATCTGGTGGTTTTGTTGCATCCTTTATCTCTAGTTCTAGCGGATATATAAGTGGGATCCATTCCGGAAAAGATGCATTATTGATGGAAAGAACATAATCAATATATCTGTAAGTGAGGTTGAAGGATCTAACACCTTTTATTTTTTCATCTTTCACAAGTCTCTGAAGAAATTCAGTCTCGAAAGATTATAAAAAACAAGTTTGCGAGTAAAGGGGCACAGTTAGTACCCATTGGTATGCCAACTTTCTGCTGATAAATGGCACCTCAAAATGTCACAAATATATTATCAATTACAAAATCAAGCATACTGCACACCTGTTTTGTATCGTAGTATACATTTTCTTTTTAAATTGGCTTTTGAAAAAATTGTGGATTTATAACCTAATACAGCATTTTTTTTTAATCGGCAATCGCATTTTTAATAATACTTTTGATTCTTGATTTTAGTTTATCATGAGGAAGCGTGGTAAAATCAAATGGTTTGAGAGTATGTATTTGAGAAAATGAACGGGAATTAAGATTTTTCCAATAAATCCGTCGAATCTTTAAGTATCAAAATGTGATATGTCATTTCGGGCATAAATAATTCAGACAAAATTTTAATTAGTTCAATAGACAATTCAGTAGTTGAGCAAGATGAAGATCATGAAATGTATCTCTCCCTATATGGATTTTTGTTTTAATTTTGGCACCCAATAAAGGTATGACAGGTCTAGATTGTCAATGCATGAATATTTAAGTTTGAATTCCATGCATTTATGTGGCATTGTAAGAGACCAGTTTAAAAAGTGCCTAGTTGGAAAGCAGTGAAAAATTCTTAGCGTTGTTATATATTTAGCACAATCATCTGTTTTGGCTTCTGATCATCAGCTGTCCAGCTAGTGATATGGTGATCTTTATACTTATCTATAAAAGATTAAATAAATTATAGGGCAGTTTTGTAATCAAACTGAACCCGCGCCACAGTTGAATAATCACAATATATTACGTTAGAATCACATGTATTTATGTGTCCTTGAAATAGATCCGTATGACCAGTGACTGGCTGTTTAGCTGTATAAAATATGTACAAAATGCTTTCTTAAAAGGCAATGCAAATCCGAGTCGTATCGTATCACGTATCAATCTGCTACATTTTTCCTATCTCCCGTATTTTATTCAAAACACGTGCTACTACAAAATGCTATTTTTCCCCATTCAATGATTCATTCATTCATTCAAATGCAGACCTGCATACCTCGAAAAAAAAATAATCTCCTTACTCTAGAACAATGAGAGGAGAAAAATTCGTATCATACAATACACTAGCTCCTAACAAGTTTAATTTCAGCGCCAAGTTAAATAACAAAATATCGAAGTTAATTTTAGTTTCTGCATATTGCCATTTCAACAACTCATTTCTTTTTAGTGCAGATCAAAACAAATGTTTGGAAGACAAACCAAATATGTGTAAAATCTGATAGTAAACAAATAACTGAAAATATCTAAATAAAAAGCCAAAATCAACCAGCGACAAAACAACGGCAGTAGAATACCGAAGGAACAAAACAAGATAAGATAAATCAAAGTTCAGAGACAAGGCAAAGCAAGAACATCAGAAGACGTAAGACCAAAGTCGCTTCACAACCACAAAACACAAACGCTACAAATATAACAATAAAAACTAAAGCACTAACAGTGTGAACTCTGAAAAAGAGTGACATCAGGTGTTACGGAAAGGTAAGCATGTCCTGCTCTGTATACAGCACCCGTCACACTGTCAGTGGGTCAATCCAGGGTATAATCAGAATCAGTAATGTCAAATCAGGGCAGACGTGAATCTAGCTGAAAATGTCAGTTTTCATTTGTGACACCGACATTGCATATCTATCTATGATGTCAAAGTTACTGTAAAGTTAGTTAATTTGCAAATGTTTACCTTTTCATAGTCTATATAACTTTTTCATCAACCCTATCTTTCATGAAAAAGATTCTCAAAGGTCATTTTTGCAGAAATAAATAGGACCCAATGTTTAAAATGCTGCAGAATTAGTCTAGGCACTTGGCAGAGTAGGACACGTGTCAGTGGTCTTTAAAAAAATGGTTCAAAAACCATGCTATTGGTTGCCATGGAGACAGGGGACCTCAAAATCGTGAGAAAAAAAAAATCATATTCTATTTATTTTTTCTCTTCAAAACATGCTTTAGAAAAATTATTAAACTATACTGTAACTTGCACATGCCTAAGCAAGGTTTAACTTTGAAATATATGTATTGATGATTAGTTAGGACTATTTGGTATGATGTACTTGAGCTCTAGATTATGATTGGAGGCGAGGGGCGGGGGTACCTTGAACCCCGTGACAAATAAAGAAATCCCCTCTGGGAATCCACAGGCACATCTTTCTAGTCCTCAATTGCACGCGAAAAACACTCAAAGTTTTGTTCAATAAGCCCATATCTTTATCCTAGAGTCCTATAAAAACCCTCCTGTAGCCTATAAGGGGGGGACCTCTTTTGTAATTAGAGAAAACAAGGTATCTTAGATTGTTGCTAATAAATAATATAATAAGTTACTATAAATTGAGTGTCTACAGATGGCCATATCGACAACTTCAACAGTTTAAATCAAAATCGGACTAAGGATAAAATGTTTTTTTTTTGTTCTGATTGACCCTCTTCTGTCCAATTTCATTAGCAATAAATATATACATCGCGATATGATGTAAAATTAACATCTTAAGGAGGTATTTGTTTTTATTACATTTTACAAATCTTTGGTTTATTGTCTTCAAAATGTTCAACACTGAAGAGACATAAGTTGTCGAAAATGCAGTGTGTAGAAACTAAATTTACAGTAACTTAAGTATGTTGTTACTTATTACGACTTGGTTGATGTCTCTTCTGATTGACTGTTAAACGTCCGAGGATTTTTGACAACCCAGTGGTCAGTACTTGGGTTCTTACCCCAAAACCCATTTTTCTTGGAATTTTGCAATATCTAAATTTTAGAAAATCTTGGTGCAAACTAAGGTTTTAATTTTTCCCTTTTGCATAGCGCTGTCCTTAGCTGATTATGGCTTTTACTTAGAATTTTGTTTTGTTTTTTGTTGTAACTGAGATTTTACAAATATTTGATTTGATCTGCACCTGAAGAGACAAAGGTTATCGAAATGGCCATATACAGAAACTAAATTAACATTAACTTCTGTATTTTGTTATTTAACTAGGCACTTAATTTTTAACTTGTATGGAAGCTCTTTTGTGTAAGATGCGAATTTTTCTCTTGTTGTACCCACTAACAAGGTTACAGGTCCTCTTTTTCTAGGCATACATTAGTAAAAAGTAGCATTCTGCAGAAACACGTATTTTTGGATGAAATAATTATGGTAGGACAAATAAAGTACATTAACACGTCAGACGTTAAACGAGTTGAAAAGTTCTAGACTCACATTTGAGCCAGAATCAAGTGAGTTACGTACTAGTACATATAAAGACTTCCAGATGATGAACAACAATAAAAGCGTTATTCCTTTGCTTGTTGTTATCATATGTTTATAGAAAATTGTTTCATGTGCATTTTCTGCATACCCCTTCATTGTTTATTTATAATATCGCCATTCCATAAGTCGTCGTATGTTTTTTCACTCACCAGACTGCAAACGGCTGAAAAATTGCGTTTTCGTAAATAGAATTACAGATACTGTTTATGGGTTAAATCATCACTTAAGGTGAGATAAACTTCAAATGTTACTCCATGATTTTTTTTTGAATAACTTTTGGCATATTTTAAGATTTCTATTGTCATGGTTCATGACTTGCTCTGATATTACTTTTTATTAATAAAATTTTATAATACAAAATTTAGTCAATTTTCTGATGTGCTTTATAATTTTAAGATAAACATAATTTCATTATTTTCGTCATTTGCTTAACATATTTTCATTCATATCATCATTTAAAATAAAATTTAGCAAATGATGTAAAATTTGTACAAGTTGTAAGTGATTTTTGACTAATTTTGTACAAAACAACGACAGTAGAATACCGAAGGAACAAAGCACAAGATTACATAAATCAAATAATAATTTGTACAACCTTATTTTGTACAAATTGTACTTTGTACACACTGTAAATACAAATTATAATTTGTGAAAATATTTTGTACAAATAATAATTTGTACAAATTACAACTTGTACACAACATATACATTAAAAAAAAATGATATCAATTAACTTGGACATCTCTCCCTAAAATCACTAAGAAGGCTGAATACAAAGTTCGACCGGTAAACATTCCTTAGCTTAAGAAAAAAAGAAACAAAAATGTGGCGTCCAAGGCGACGTTAATGTTTTACTTGACCCTCCTAGATAACATATATGACATCATATGCAGTACCGAAAGTATAAATTGCATTTTATGCACTTGTTGGTTCTTGTTATCTATTGAAACTCGTATTATTTGCTATACAAACACTCAGCTGGTCCGATAACAAATTCAAAATCCATACTAAACGTCTACATTAGTCACTTTGATATCGGCTTATCCTTGTCAGGATATATTTCTGTCGAAAGTATTGATATTAATGAATGGCGCGCCAGACTGATCTCATAGTGATTATGCAATTCTTTGAAGCATAATGCACTACCAAGTTTATTGTTGCTTTGAATTAATAAGATTCCATCAGTAGGTCTCCGTTGACAATGCCTATTTAATATATTTATGCATTTCATTACCTCATGCACATTCATTATTTAACATTAAAGGAAAACTGCAAGGATTCTAGTTTTTTTCTGATCCCATGTTATCACAAGCTCCAGAATACCTACTGAAACATGAGAAATTATATTCACTACTTTATCATACATTCCACTCATTTATATCAGCCAGTCATGTGCATATAAGAAAATCTGTGTTCCAGTCATATCTAATTTCTTAACAACTATAATTAAAAAATTGAAAAGCACAGATAAAAATTTCATACCGAGGCGGATCCATAAAAAATATTCATTTTTGGTTCCCGTCACGAAGTTAAGGGGCTGATGTAATACCCCTAACGTCTGCGTCCGCGTCGGTGTCGGCAACTGGATTATAGGAAGAATGGTTCAAGTCCGTTCCTCCCTACTGACATGCCCCACATCAACCATATTGGTGTGTTTGACAACTTTAATTCATGCTTCTGATGCTGTCCTTGACCTATATTTTACGCATGAGTGAATTGGTAAGGTAGAATGGTTTAAGTCCATTCCCGCTAACTGATTTATCCCTCATCAATGGTATTGGTATGTATTATGCATTTTAGTGATGAAAAGTGGAATGCCTGCTTCGAATCTGTCTTTGACCTAAAATTTACGCATGGGTGACTTGGTTTTGTAAAATGGCTTTATATCAACCATAATGGTATTTATGAAGCATTTTGGGATGACAGCTGCAATGCATGCTTTGAGATTAGCTTTGAGATCAAGTGACCTTAAAATTTTACACAGATACTGGCCTCTCACAGATACTACCGATGTGTACTGAAATATATGATGATTCTCTCTGGGAAGTTTGATTTTCCTTCCGTAGTGCGACAGTATTTTACCATTAGACTAGGCTTCTTGAGCTAGCTGGCAGTGTAGCGGAGAGCACCCACTGACCAATCTTTCAAATTAATAACGTATTGTCATTTTATCTCTTTTCAAGATTGTGGTCATGGAGCTAGTAGTCTACCTGTATCGGGTTTTACCCGTATATGTTTATTCAACTATAGGAAAATGGGTTAGATGAAGGGGAGGTTTGGGTACCCATAAACCGGTTTAACCCTACCGCTGGCTTTTTCTAATGCCGGTACCAAGTCCGACTGTCCCGAGTTCTTATCGTTGTTTACGTTTGTCTTTTTTCTCATTTGGGTTTTCCTGTATAGTTTCCTAGCAGATTGTGGCATGTTATTATAATTTTTAGCCATTGTAGGTGTTTCCTGTTATCCAGTTTTTACATTCGGATGCTGTTTATAACCTACACATTAAGCATGAGTAATTTGCTTAGGTATAATGGTTGAAGTCCATTCCCAACTTCTGACATGTCCAACACCGAGGTATTGGTATGTATTATGCATTGTGTGGATGACAAATGCAATGTCTGCTTTGTATGCTGTTTTTGACCAACATTTTACGCATTAGTGACTTGGTTAGGTATAATGGTTTAAAACCATTTTGAGATGGCAACTGCAATTCATACTTCCAATGCTGTATGTGATCTACATTTAATGCATGATTGACTTAAGTGGCTAGAATGGTTAAGATCCATTCCTGCTTACTAGCATGTCCCACATCAACCATATTGGTATGCATGATACATTTTGGTATTACATCTGCAATGAATGCTTTAGATGCGGTATGTGACATTCATTTTGCGCAGGAATGAATCTGTAAGAAAGAATGATTATAGTCCATTTCTGTTTACTGACATGTGTAAATTGTGACAATGTTGCGCAACGAGGTCAGCTTAGCAGGCTGTAGCTGCTTTCTATATTATACTGCTCGAGTACCTTCAAAACCACAATTGGTTAAAAGATTAAAAGGTATATTTTTAAATCCTTTATTCTACCTTGATGGCAAAGACTTATTTAATTGGCATATTGCTGTTTTATTATTGTCAAAAGACACTGCATCGGCTGATAAATGAAATTCATACACCTAGTTTACGTACCACTAGCGCAAGAGAGTAAGTCCCCAATAGTCACTTGTAACGCTTGCGTGTTTTTAAGATTTATATATAAACAAGCCCCGAAAATGTATCTTTTATTTGCATTATAATATTAATTATATATGTTTGATGTACTAAATGCATAACAAAACACGTTGGAATTATGTAACCCCGATTGCTCCAAAAGATAAGCTAAAAACTCAAAGTTATTCTCTCTGCAATTACTGCTTCATAAGTTTAATCTTTTGTTTTTCTTTACTCTTTACTACTATATCATAAATGATGTTTTGTTATACCATCATTAAAATAAGGAAAATCATGGATTGACAACCTTCATCAAACCTTAGCAATTGATCTTGTAGTTAAAGGGTTGTGACACCACTGATGTACCAAGATGTACGTCATAGTTTGATTTACATTTTAGACGAATAACTATGGAAATCAAGATATACATTTTTCAAATACTTGCTGATTTTGACTTTTTAATTGTTATTTACCAACATTTTATTTTATTGAAAATGTCACGTGATAAAATTAAGTTCAAATCGTACACGGAAAAGACACGTTTTTTAACCATATCTTTTCCGGTCAAATACGCGGAACTCAAGAGAAAATACCCGAATTCGGTTCAGATGTTACTTTTATAACGTGACATTTTCAATATTCAAAATGGCACCAGGTCAATGTGAAGAGATACGCTTGAACTTTGAATGGAGGCATAGAAGGGATATTTCATATCTTCGGCACTTGAAACTTGGTTAAAATTTAAGGAAAATAGTTCCGATTTCTTCCGGTAGGTGTTTTATACACGCACTGGCGATACCCAGCCGAAATTCCACCGCATCCAAATTGGAAGCGATCTCACGATTTTGAATAAGAGATCGTTCTGACGTCACAAAGCCATATAAAAAATAAAAATAAAAGTCAGAGCAATAAAAGATGAACATAGGATGATAAAAGTAGCTTTGTAAACGACAGATAATTCGGTCTACGGTAATTTGTATGCGTTTCCTTTGATCTCACGAAGCAAATATTTTTTAGTATTTGCTACTGCCCGAAAACGAAAAAATATTGGCAAAAAGTTTCTTAGGCCACGCCAACTTTGTCAATCAGAATCAATGAAACAAAGAAATATACATCTATACCGGGTCGTACAAATTCTTTTCTTATCAATACTAGTCAATTTCACGATTTGTTGAAAATTAACATTCATTTTCAAAATTTGTTCTATTAAATGATTTAGTTAATTACCGATAAGAAGAATAATAGAAGTTTTGTTTTTGATACAAGAAATATTGGCTCCCATAATGGACTCGCCCACAAGGGGCTCCTCCATTATTGTTCGCCAATATTTCTTGTATCAAAAACAAAACTTCTATTTTTCTATATGTCTTGTAGCCGCTTTACTCCCGTCTCTCAGGTTTTAGTAGCACATTTGTATTATTCAAAGCTTTTCTACTTCTGATCAATTTTTTTTATGAAACTCAGCACATTTTGGAGATATTTTCCTAGTTTATCTGGCCTATTCGACTGCAGAATTTTAAACTTTTGACATTTTTTCGACATACTTTTTATTCAATATAGGATACCACCTTTATGTAATAAGGGTCCCGCCACAAAAAGTGGTGGACGCTCTATTGTCAACAGTCTGTCCGTCAACCTGTCCGTCTTTTCGTCCGTCCGTTCGTCCGAAACAATCTTGTCTGTGCTGTAACTTTCTCCCTTTTGAGAAAGGCTTTTGATATTTTGGATGTGGATAGATCACCCTAAGGGGACGTGTGACATACCATGGCTGCTGACCCTGGACCTTTACCTTTGACCTAAAGGTCACATTTTTGCTTTTTCAATGATAAAGTCGTGCCCAGACTTTATTATTGACTTTCTATCTTTTGTTATAGGCTCTTGATATTTGGAATGTGGATAGATCACCTCAATGTGACGTGTCGCGTACCATGGTTGCTGACCATTGACCTTTCACTTCAGTGTCACATTTAATCTTTTTTGGTTTTGGTTTTCTATTTAGATCATATTTGGTACTTTGTTCTCTATCAGTTTTTTGACATTATGGTCTTCCAAACGTTTAAATTTTATCTGCACTGAAGAGACATAAATTGTCGAAATGCGCATATGCAGAATCAAAATTCACAGTATCTTCGGTATTCAGTTATTTGTTACCACTGGGTCGATGCCATTGCTGGTGGACTGTTAGTCCCCGATGGTATTCACCAGCCCAGTAGTCAGTACTTCGGTGCTGACCCGAAAGCCGATTCTGGTTAAAACCTTACAATATCTAATTTTTGGTAAATTTTGTTAAAACTAAGGAGTATCTCCCTCATGCAAAGCTGTGTCCTTAGCTGATTTTGGTTTTCTATTTAGATCATATTTGGTAATTTGTTCTCTATCAGTTTTTAAACATCTTTGACATTATGGTCTTCCAAACGTTTAGATTTTATCTGCACTGAAGAGACATAAATTGTCGAAATGCGCATATGCAGAATCAAAATTCACAGTAACTTCGGTATTTAGTTATTTTAGCTCACCTGGCCTAAAAGGCCATGTGAGCTAATGCCATCACTTGGCGTCCATCGGTGTCCGTCCGTCCGTCGTCCGTCCGTCGTAAACTTTTTCCAAAATCTTCTCCTCTAAAACCGCTTGGCCAATTTTAACCAAATTTGGACTGAATCATCACCAGTGTATCTAGATTCAAAATTGTGTTCTATTAGTCCGAGGACCAAACAACATGGCTGCCGTTACTAAAAATAGCACATAGGGGTAAATTGCTGTTTTTTGGCAAAAAAACCATTACAGATATCAAAAATCTGACATGGGGATAAAAGTGATCAGCATGACAAGATCTACCTGCCCTGCAATTTTGAAGAAAATCTATAAACCCGTTTAGGAGTATTGCCCTTTTTCCGTAAAAATTTCTAAATTTTGATACTCTTTATTTTTTATCACAAAAAACTATATAGATAGAGGTCAACCTTAAATAACAAAAATGTTCAGCATATCAAGATCTACCCACCTTGAAATTTTGAAGAAAATCTGACTACCCATATAGGAGTTACTGCCCTTTATACTTTTTGTCATCAATTCAAAAACATTTTCTCCTCTAAAGCCACTGGGAAAATTGTTACCAAACTTTACCTGAATCATCACCAGGGTAAACAGTTTCAAAATTGTATTTGAATAGTCCGAAAACCAAGCAACATGGCTGCTGTTACTAAAAATAGAACAAAGGGATAAATTGCATTTTTTTGCAAATAACTCGAAAACCGTTACAGATATCAAAAATCTGATTCAGAATGAAAATAATCAGCATGTCAAGATCTACCAGCTCTGCAATTTTGAAGAAAATCCGAAGACTCGTGTTGGAGTTATTGCCCTTTTCCGTAAAATTTTCTAAATTTTAATATATTTTATTTCAAAAAGTGTAGCAGATAGAGGTCAAGTGTTAATTGCAAAAGGGTTCGGGATATCAAGATTTTTAAATTTTGAAGAAAATCCAAAACCCTTGTAGGAGTTGTTGCCCTTTTTCGCGGAATTTTCAAATGTTCATATTTTGTCGTCTTTTATTTCCATAACAAGAGAAGATGAAGGTTAAGTGTAAATTGATATAATGTTTGCCATGCTGTGGCGACTTCAAAACTGGTGTATAAAATTGTTCCCTGACCGCCATTTTCAAAATGGCCGCCAAAAAAAGGCGGGAAAATTCAACATTGTCTGATTTCAATAAAATTTAGTTTCCAAATAGCTTTGAGTTGTTATTACTCCCCTTTGGGTCGTTGTCTCTTTGACACATTCCCCGTTTCCCTTCTTTTTCCTATTGATGTTGCGACTTCAAAACCGGTGTTGAAAATTGTTCGTTGACCGCCATTTTCAAAATGGCTACCACAAAAGGCGGGAAAATTCAACATTGTCCAATTTCAATGAAATTTGGTTTCCAAGTGGATATAGATGTTGCGACCTCAAAACAGATGCTAAAAATTGTTTGTTAACCGCCATTTTCAAAATGGCCACCAAAAAAGGCGGGAAAGTTCAACATTGTCGATTTCAAGGAAATTTAGTTTCCAAATAGATATTGATGTTGTGAATTCAAAACTGATGTTAAAACTTGTTCGCTGACCGCCATTTTAAAATGGCTGCCAAAAAAGGAGGGAAAATTTAACATTGTCCGATTTCAATGAAATTTGTTGTCCAAGTGGATATTGATGTCACTACTTCAAAAGTGGTGTTGAAAATTGTTTGTTGACCGCCATTTTCAAAATGGCCGCCAAAAAA
>MJUU01005119.1:137006-161677 GCA_002080025.1 Modiolus philippinarum
GACAACAGCTAGAAATAGCTTAATACTTGTGTTTATCAATCTATGAAATCTGTAGCCTTGTAAAAGTTTGGATGTGATAGTAACGTTACGTTCATTTAAGTCGTCATAAACATGTGTTTATATGTATTAACGGGGAATATGTCAACTCCGGTAGTAATGGGAAACCTGAACATCATCGATGCTAAAGAAGTTAAAAAATTCTTTGGAAAGGGGCCTAAATATCACCCACCTTCAAAAATAAACTGGCAAGGATGTCTTGATATTATGAAAGACGCAGTTACCAATTACTGTTTAAAATGGTGCAAACGAGAAAGTGTATAAAAACACGTACTCAATATGTTCAAAGATAGAATTATTACAAAAGTCACAAACAGAATAAATCTTTATAAATATAATTATAAAGAGTCACCGCCTAAGCTGTCTGTCAACAGAATTAAGTTAAAATTAAAAGATCTTAGCAATAAATATGTGTTTGTACCAGTCGATAAAACCTCCAACAACTTTTCTATTACTTGAAAGAAATATTATATTGATGTCCAACAAAATGAATTGGCAAAGCCTAACACTCTCGAACTCACTAAGTTTGACGAAAAAATATTAATCAAACAGCACTACACCGATACAGATATGCTCCAATTTCCACCTATTGATAACAACTTGCCTACTATGTACTGGGTTCCTACGCTTTAAACATCGTTTTATTTCGGCATCGAGTTACTGTTCTACCATCAATTTACCCATCCATTTAACCAGTTCATTCACCTGTATTAAAGAGTTACTTATCAAACACTGTGAAAATACTTACCAAAATATTTTACGAAATGATATGGAATAAATGAACATGAGACCATAACGCATATGTAAACTCCAACTGCAATAATTTAAATGAGCTGTATGACCATTTAGGAAATAAATTCCTCATCAGCAGCACTAGAACCCAAACATAGGAAATCCACAATTTCAAAAAAATGTTAAAAATGCATAAAACCAAAGGAAATCCGAATAATCAGTGAAATCAAATAGCGCTTAGGGCAAAACTACGATGGAGGGAGTTAAAACTTAAGTTTTAGAATTTACATAAATTTAGATAAAAGTTATAAACAATGTGTACTCATGAGATATAATACACCATATCTTAGAAAAATAAAGAGCATACATCTCAAACACGGGGAATTGTTTTACCAACTCCACACTGCATTAAAAGACAAACTCCTGTATTAAAAATTCTACGATATGACATGGAGTAAATGAACATGAGACCATAACGCATATGTTAACTCCAACTGCAATAATTTAAATGAGTCGCATGGCCATTTCAGAAATCAATTCCTCATCAGCAGCAAATTCTGGTGTAAATTACGTTTGGAGTGTAAAAAATTCAATTGATGTTTTAGATAAACTAAAATCAATAAAAATACCAGTTTCGTCTATTGACAGTTATGATTTTTCTACATTTTATACAACCCTTCCACGTAAATTGATTAAATCTAAATTGGGACAACTTATTTAATGGTCTTTCAAATTTTCTGGTCTACAGTTCATTTGTTCCAATAAAAAGCAGGGATTCTTCTTGAACATCAATTACAAAAATAGTTGTTCCTGGACTTGCGATGACATGATTAAGGCATTGAATCTTTTGCTAGACAACATTTTTGTTCGTTTTGGCAACATCGTTTATCAACAGGTCATTGGAATTCCCACGGGTACAAACTGTGCACCTCTCATTGTAGATCTTTTCCTGTTCTGTTACGAACGGGACTTTATGAAAAAACTACAGGATGGATCCATACAAAACATTGATCAACTTATTACAATTTTCAACGACAACATTAGGTATATAGACGATATCCTTACTATTGACAATCCCAAGTTTTTAGACTATGTCGACCTCATTTACCAAATTAACAGCAACTTCGGTATTATTTCATATATTTACAAGAAATTAAACTTAATAAAGCAAACAATGATTCTAAATACTGCCCATTTCTCCATCTAATTATCATCGTTGACTCTGGAAAAATTAAAACTAAAATTTATGATAAAAGGGATGATTTTGATTTCACTATTACTAATTTCCCTTTTCTTGATGGCGACGTTGCTGTAGCTCCATCATACGGGGTGTATATATTTCAACTTGTACGATTCGTACGCGTCTGTTCTACTCTTGACGACTTTCATGAACGTAAACTTACTATCACAACCAAACTCTTACAACAAGGCTACAAATTTCATAGATTGATAAACACATTTAAGAAGTTTTAAAGAAGATATGAATATTTGATATCTAAATATAATGCGACTCGCAAACAGCTTATTACTAAGGGCATTTCACACCCTCGTTTTTAAGGAAATGTTGTTAAAAAATGTCAAAACTGATAAAGCATCCAGAAAAACTGGGGCGTAACTTACATTCTTTACGTAATAGGGGATATTGGCAGAATATTCTTCATGATTCCTAAAAATTGGCTTTTGGATCCAATGAACTAAAGATTTTACAGTTATACTGACCTCTCACTGATACTGCCGATGTCTACTGAAATTCATGATGATTCTTTACCAAAGCCTTCGGGAAGTTTTCAATTTCATTATTATTCCGTAGTGCGACCGTGTTTTACAAGCTCCTTGAGCTAGCCGGCAGTATAGCGGTGAGCACTTTCTAAATTACGTTTTGTCTTATTCTTTCCTTTTCAAGATAGTGGTGTTGGAGTTTGTGGTCTACCTGTATTGGGTTTTATATGTATGTTTATTATACAAAGGGAAACGGGATAGAGAAAGAGGAGGTTTGGGTACCCATAAACCGGTTTAACCCGACTGTTGCTAGTGCCGGTACCAAGTCCGGCTATCCCGAGTTCCTATCGTTGTCTATGTTTGTCTTTATTTGTCATTTTAATTTTTTTCTTGTGTAGTTCCCTGGTGGATTGTGACATGTGATTGTAAAGTTCGGCCATTGTTAGTGTTTCCGATTATCGTCTCCATATTAATTCTTTAGAGAATTTTGCAGTTTCAGCGATGTATCGTTGTTGATATGGGAATTGGTGTAATTTTGGTACCAAGTACACGGAAGGGAAATCAGTATCTTCATCTTTGTTGAAATTCTAAAGGAAAGCAAAACAGATTTATGGTTCTGTGCTATCTTTTCCTTAGACAGAGTAGTAGAAAATCACAATTAAATGTCATCAACCGTCTGGAAACTACGCTCCAAAAATACCAATGAAAAGACAAAAGAAAATGTTAACAACGAATGCAACTCGGGATAACTGGACTTGGAACCGGCACTAGCAAAGCTAGCAGTAGGGTTAAACCGGTTTATGAGGACCCAAATCATTTTAGTATCATTTTAGTAATACTCTACCGGTAGCTTTGAGCTGTTTAAGACAGACAAAAATAAAATAATAATAAACACAACCTGTTTAAGACAAAAGGCAAAAGTATAAACTGTTTAAAACATATTTCTTAAATCAAATACCCTGCGTAAGAAAATATGTAGCGGAGTTTCTATGGACAAAGTACATGTATACCTTATATTGCTGATCTTGCTGTGTTAACTACTAGTTTCATGGTTTTCCATAGCTGATATACTGGAAACTACCTTTTGTAATGGCCATGCGGAACTAATTAGCCTGTTCAAGACAACATGAGTGAAAAAATGATATCCTGTTTCAAAAAGTTTGATTGCAAAAACATTACCCATTACTGCGGAACACTCATACTATCTAGGTTATAGCAAGTAGCCCATCGGGACCCAAACCTGCCTCTCAAAGGATATATATTTTCATTAATTCATGATTGGTTATTTTTATGAAGGACCTTTTTATTGCGTTTTTTTATAAAGGATCTATCATTAAGTATTATAATGAATGATCTTTTATTTGCATAAACAGATTCAAATGATATTGAACAAAAGTGTGTCGTACATCTTAAAGGCAGTGATCATATATGTGTTTTAAGTATTCTTATGATTATCTTAATTTGTTTTGTGCATTAGATCGTGACACTATAATAAACTACGATTTTAATTTCAAAATTATCAATTTCCCTATAAGGGCCAGAAATATTCCAGCTTCTGCACCTTACGGAGTGTATGTTTCACAGTTGATTCGTTACGCGTGAGGTCGCACAAATTATAAAGACTTTCTCATTAGCCATAGTTATCGCCGTGACCGCCTTATTAAGGTAGATCGGTACTCTTCCGCCATTTTGAATTTGTTATTTTTACTGTTGTGGTATTATCTGCTTTTTAAATATGCAAATATTTTTATTTGTAATGTATCAATAAATGTTATATCAGTGACACAAGAAGCAAACGACCTATACTGACTTGATTTTACACGTATTTATCTAATAAGATGAAGTATGGTAATGTGATAATTAAATAGTTTGGAAGAGAACATTTGAAAAAGGGAGATAATCTGAGAAAAATATTTTACACAGATATCACTATAAAAATAAACATTTTACAAATTATAAGGAAACAAAAAGTCAGTAACCCCCATTTTCTATATATTTTTTGAAAGTATTGTCAAAGTACTATCATATAAGTAAAATAGAAAGAAATATATGGAATAGTTTAAAAGAAAACATTCAAAATACCTGTTTTTGCCTATCTATTCATTAGAAATATTTCATTATTTTGATATCAGATATTTTAAAAACAAGCACGGTGACCCACCTTTTCAATTTTTTTTTTATTTCAATGCTAATATAATAATGAATCTTTCCTGAGAAAATAAAGAAAATCTATGGAAAAAAAATTGGAGTACCCATATACCTTAATCAAGGCTTCACAAAATTCCGTTACATACGATCATAACATGTTCTTTAATAGATATCAGTTCGTTGTGGGAAAATGGTTATGTTTCGACCCGAACTCTGATTCAAGGTTCTTTTTTTTACCTGGTACTGAGATGATCATATCCTTTAATTGTTTACGACCTTTCACTAGCAATTGCTGTTGAATTGCTACCGGATACTACCGCAATGGAAGGGGGAGTTTAGCATGCCATAAAACCGGTTAAATCCACTTTTTCTTTTGAAATGCCTGTACTTAGTCAAGACAATTGCGGTCGATAATTTTTCAGTGGTTTCCAAATTATTTGTCTTTTTGTCTCATGGACTTCAGCTCTTCACAACTCTGTTCGATAATTTTCTTATTACCCAAATTTCATACTTTCTATATTTGGCAACGACTTGCTCTTTGATTATGATATCATTATGTGCTGGAAATATTAAAGATAATACGATTTGTTTTTTTCTCTACTTTGAATTGCACGAAAACATAGAGGAATTTCTATCCAGTTGGAGTTTCTCAATCAGAAATTTATGATTAGTTTTCCTTATGGAAAATACATTGCCTGAAATTTGTGATTAAACAAAATCATGTATTCTATGAAAGATACATACATGATATGATAGACGAATGTTTAAAAATACCCTTTTTCATACCAGGATTTATATCATGTCCATGTACATGGCATAAAACTTGAGATTTATATTGTCATTTCAGGTCCAGTAAACCTAAGAAATGTAATCTTAAGTCTGAAATCGCTCATCCGTATCTGCATGACCATCAAAACTGTCAAATGGAATCCACAGTTGACATCAAGGTGGTTCGGGAGTGGTGGGGGTATAAGCAAAATCCATCAGAATTTTTCAATAGTTTTCAGAATTAAACTTCAAAAAATGCACTTCCAAAAAATAAAGATTGGGGGTCACGGACAATATATTCTCATAATCTTTCACCGTAAATTGAGATTTTTTAGTTGAAATGTTAAGGAAATTTATGATGATTTTTTTTTGAAAATCATTCAAGTTACATCCATGAGAATTTTGATTAATTTTATAAATTGCTAGCCCCTGTATTGAACTTTCTAAAAACAAAAAGAAAAATGGGGTCACGGACCTTATTACGTAATTATTTTACAAAATCAAAATTTTCCTAGTGATTTCTTTGTTAAATATTTTTTGAAATTACCTCCCTTGTTTAAATTTTCATTTTTAAGAATTTTGCAGTACAAATACTATTCTGAATTTTTCGTCTAAAATGAATGATAAACTAAAAGAAATTGGCCCATTATTTGTGTTTTAAGCGAAATATTGTAAAGATTTGTCCAAATTTTCAAATGTTTGTATATTTCTTTAATAATAAAAAATACCTATCAAAGCATGAAACATGAAATCAAAATGGTGGAATAATACCGAACCACCTTAACGCCTGCCAGGAAAATCATAAGACACAGGTTGCAATCGTTTATAGAAAATTACTTCACATGCCAACGTAAACTTCAAAAACTGACTAAAACGATCGATCAGGCACTCCATAAAAATGTTACCATCAGAAGACTCCCTTCCCGATACTGACAGCAAGTTTTGTCCTTATAAAGAAAGGTCCTTCCTGACAATATTCGACAGAAAATTATTTATTATGTACTGTTATGGTGAACTGACTGTTCTGAAGCTATTGTTGCTCTGTAATATACCAATACTGCAAGACTCGCCAAGTGTGTTCCGCTTTTGCCTATACAATGAAGGGCTATGACGTAAAAAGTCTCTTCAAATACGTTGTAGTATGAGTAAAGGAAAAACGATCTAAGATACATCGGCAAATGAATACCGAAGCAAATAAAGTTGAAAGGGGAATTCCAAAATCAAAAATCGAAAATCATGGCAAATCATATCCTACGCGAATTAAGACGACGTGACAAAGACAAGACAAATAAACAATAATGAACAAGAACACCATAAAATTAAGCACTAACAGTGTGAACACCTGCAGAAAATGAGGTATCAACAAGTGCTTCGGAAGGGTAAGAATGATCTCGTACACGCGTGGCACCCGTCACACTGCCAGTGAAAAGTCCGGTTTTGACACAGTCGGTGTTTGTCAGCCCAGTAATTAACTCTTGATCTACCCAAAGATGTGAAATAGAAACATTGTAACGGTCTGTCAAATCATGATGACGACCGTAAAACTTCTGCAGTGATAATTGCAACAGTGACTAAACATTCCCTTCATGTATAAGTTTTTGAGACAGTAATTTTGCTGATTTGGCAAACTCGCTGTACAAACTTCGGCTCGGAAATAGTGAATGAGTTCTAAAATGAAGACAACACATGCCGAAGATGTGGGAATATTACTACTCAAAAATGGAAATTTCAGTATTGGAAAGTCGAAATCATCACGCCTGTCGTAAAGTTTTGATTTCGGACGTCAAGAGTTGTCAATGTAGAGGTATAGGTCCAGGTATGATGCTGACGATGGTGTTTAAGTTGTCTCTTTAATTTCGAGTAAATTTACGTATATGAGATGAAGGTTATCCATAAATTGGGGATTGTTTAATGAAAGAACATCATCTATACAAAGGAAGCCGAAATAAATCGGCATGCAAGAACGTATATGAGATGAAGGTTATCCATAAATTGGGGATTGTTTAATGAAAGAACATCATCTAAACAAAGGAAGCCGAAATAAATCGGCATGCAAGAACGAGGAAAGGGGAAATTCTAAAATCATAAATCCAAAATCACGGCAATTCACAGCAATACGAATTGAGACAGTATGACAAAGACAAAACAAATAAACAAAAATGAACAAGAACGCCACAAAACTTAAGCACTAGCAGTGTGAAATTAAAGGACTTGGCTAACTTTTTTTTTTGAGTTAGCCCTCGTATGAACCTGGCTTCATACGAATAATGTAACAAATCTGCTAAAAGTGGCGCATAATTAGTCCCCATAGGTATTCCTATTGTCTGCTGGAAAACTTGGCCTCCAAATTCTACAAATATGTTATCAATAAAAAATCCTAGCATTGCAATGGCATTCTCCTCTGTATACTTTAATTGTTGTTCTTCATTTTAAGTCACAAATTGAATCTATTTCTGAAAATTTTAAAAAGAATTAAAAAGAAAAGTAATATAATAACTTTTTATTTCACATTAGAGAATCAAATTGTTTTCAGTATAGAAAAACGTATACCCTTTTTAACACAGTAGGATAAGGTTTTTGATCCCGTTTGTTCATATTATTGTTCTTATGTAATAATATCTTCTATTTCAGCAATAAATCTTGTACACTAAAATTATATGAAAGCTGCTATTCATTAAAATTCTACAAAGGACCATGAAACTTTCGATATTTAAAGCAATTTTCATACTTTAATGATAACATTTATGAGATACCATAAATCACTTTTGACAATGTAGGAAGAGATTGTATTCCTTTTTTCATATCATAAGACAAATACATTTGTGAGATTTTTTCCAAGTATTTGGACTAAATATATCATCAGAGAAATTTTTAAAGTTACCCAGGGTAAAATACTTAAAAAAAAAATTTTCTCCCTCTTTCCAAACTGCAGTATACCGTGTATACTCTATCAGAAAATAAATGTACATGTGCATAAGTTTAATAATAAAACGTACAAATCTGCACTGAAATGTCCTCCCTAACGGTATTTTTTTTAAAATTTGGTAAGAAACCTCAAGGGTAAAGAAATTCATTCATCATGCCGTATAGGGAAAAAGGAAGAACTCCACATTTAAAGTGCTCAATACAACCAGCTGATGAAAATAATTATTTTCATCAAATGAGTTTCCAATCTTCAATATTTGAGAAACATTTTGACCAATACGTTAATAATTGACCGATAACGTTCACGTAATGAATTTGACAAAACCTGTAAATAATATTTCTTTTCTACTTAACAGGTCGTAAATTTCATTTATCATATACTTACTCAAGATATGTGTCTTTTTGATTGATTGATTGATTGAATATTGTTTAACGTCTACTCAGCAATATTTCAGCTATATCAAGACGAGAACAAGTTTGTTAATAAATTATCACTTTGGGGTATGGAAAGGGCCGTGGGACGGGAAATTCTGACTGCCACTGGAAAAGTAGGGTGAAATCGTCAAGGGCGGGGAATTTAGCCTTGTAGCCGATCACCTACGGACCACCCCAAAAAGAGCTTGCTACAAGGGTTCTTTAACGTGTAGGAAGCGTGGCATTTCTTCCAACACGTGGACCTGAGTTTACATCCCATCCGAAAGATGGGTTGTGTATTTATTAATCCCGCACAACCACGGAATGGGTCCAATTTCTATATCCCGGGACCCTCGGGGTCAGCCTCTGTTTAGGAGGGGTCACACCCCGCAAGCCGGAGATACTGGGTCTTTTTGCATGTGTCATACAGAGAGAATTAAGCCAGTCATATCTTCAGGGGGTGTAATATGAAATCCGTATTACACGGGCTTGTAATATGAAATCCGTATTACACGGGCGTGTAAAATGAAATCCATAATATGGATTTATCAAAATGGCGACTTATGGTTTTCCACTTCATAAAATTAACAAAGATTCACTAATTTCAGTATAATTTTACCGACTCAAGATAAAAATCAATTCATTTATTAACTGAGAACAAGCAACATTTTTGCGGAATTTTAGTGTACACCCGTCACAAGTTTCTTGTAGTTGTTCCAGGTAATGACCCGCGTTGTTATGAAAATACTTATGTTGAATACCAGTGTTAGCAAAGATTAAGCAAGAAGTTCACATGGAATCAATCTTCATCTCTTCGAGAACCCTTTACCAAATATAAGCACTGACAATAAATGTAAGTGTTTATCACACACATGTATAAGCTAGGCCTATGATGAAACCACAATCTCATTTGCCTGATCTTGTGTGAAAATATTGCAAAGCAATTTATATACAACTTTCAGTACAAATGTGCTTAAAATTAATGGTGGGAGATACATTCACATAAACAGTATTTTCCGTTGGAAAATATCCTGTGTGCTGAATGATAAAAGATCTAACCGGGGAACTATCGGTAGTTGAAATGTAGACACAAACGAAAGAAAAAAAGTTAGTTTTCCCCTGTAATACTCATAAGTTTCATTTTAGTAAATAGCGAGTGGTCTACATTGAATTTGTTTGACATACTAAATACAAAATACCAAAGTTACTGTAAATTTAGATGTGATTTCCAAAATTAAACCAACTTGTTCTCTTTGAAACAAATTCCGTTGAAAACGACACTGATTAAATTACACACATTTTACAGATGAATAATTTTGTTTTTCATGATTTCAGATCATGAGTATAAAACTGGTCAATTGTTGAAGTATATGATAAATAGTTTATGATATGGCATTTTTCATATCATACCCCATATCATCCCTCGACCCATAATAGCCCCCTGGCCTTCGGCCCTCGGGCTAATATGGATGTCTCGGGATGATATGAGGTATGATGAAAAATGCCATATAATAATCTCTATATATTTATTTTAAGAAGCGAATGAATAATAACAAAGTAACGGAATGGAATTTCTAGGAGCCGAAATCCAAAGGGGCAACAGTCTTAGGTAGGTGCAAAACCACCGAAAAAATTGTAAACCGCAATGGTCATGACTTTGTAAAAAAGGGGGTCCTGTTTTTATTTAGCGAGGAAAGCTCCCTTCCATTTCGATAGTGTTCGATACCAACCAATCAGTAATTACTATTGGAGATCGAAATCAATGGAAAAAAATATTTATCCAAGTAAAAAAAAATAGATGTCACAACCTTGTTAGCTCAAAATGTTACAGACAGAGTAGAAAGGCTATTAGAATTGCTTGCTTTCAACTTTGGTGACGTTAAAAATTTATTTGGGAGCAGTGAAAGCTTATCATGCTGCGTTCACACGTTATTCGAATTAAATTCGCATCAGTCAGTACAAATAAGCATAATTGGAAATAACTAAATATCGAAGTTACTGTTAATTCAGTTTCTGCATATGGCCATTTCGACAACTTATGCCTCATCAGTGCAGATAAAATATTAACATTTGGAAGACCATAAACTCAAAAATGTTTAAAAATAGATAGAGAACAAACAACCAAATATGATCTAATTGAAAAACCAAAATCAGTCAAAGACAGGGATTTTCATAAAGGAAATACTCCTTTGTTTTCAGCAAAATTGACCAAATGTGGAAATTTCAGATATGAAAACGATTCATGTTAAAACGTTGTCACAATTTACAAAATGATCTGAAATAAATAAGAAATGTGGAAAATGAGTATCAATCACAATCAGATAAAGAAAATAATAGCCTGAAAGGTTGTTTTGATAATATAAGCCCTAAATGAACTTTTTATGAAAGTATAGGGAATTTGAACCTTTGAATTCGACTGAAAATCAGAAAGAGAAGAACTGTTCTGCAATAATGAGAAACAAAGGAGTGGATTTTTCTTTTCTGAATTTTCCCATACTACTAACAAATTGAAATGACATTCGATAAGAGAAGGCAAGCTATCGGTCACAACGATGAAGTGTTACACTGTTCTTGAGACTATGACAATGTTAAAACTGACGCCATAAATTCTGTGACGTCAATAGCTTTCGAAATCATGGTCTTTTCACACGGTAGTTAAAATATAGAATCCACAATTGCATCAAGTGAGAAACGACATTTTTACAAATTTTGTAATGCAAGGCTTGCCGAACGTTTAAAATATTTGAAAATTTGACCATCAAGAGTGTAGAAATATCGTTTCTAAGGAGATAAGGTTCTGGATTGTTTCTCTAATGATTTCAAAGAGATTTTGGACATAATCCTGACCCCCTTTTCTGATGATCCGAAATAAATGTGATCTTTCGTTCAGTGTGACGTCGTCAGGCATGATTGCCTTTTTCCGTGGGAAAGATACTTTATTTCTCCCACTGTTCAGGAAACGTCAAAACAGGGCAGAAATAAGAGCAACGTTCAGGAAACGTGAAAACAGGAAAGATTCGCATTACTCAAAACGTATCATTTACGCGCATCGACTAAATCGACTTGGTCAATTCGAATTGGAATGCAAATTCAAGATGACGTAATAACATGATTACGCTATCAATACAAATTATTCGAATTGAATTTGCATCGGACAATAATTCGCATTGGAAATCTTCCTAACTTCGTAATTAAGCAAATTGCACTCAAATACGCATCGTGGCATTCCAATTCTAATCGAGAAAATGATGTGTGGACATAATCAACGTTCTAATTCAATTCGAATTTACGTTCAGTGCGAATGCAGCATTACGATTTTAGTTAAAATTAAATTCAAATGCAATTCTAATTATGCCGCATTCACACGGTACGTATAATTCGAATTCAATTCGATTTAAAGCATTAATCATGTCCACGTGTCGTTTTCTCTATACGAATTTGAATTCACATTCTAATTCCAATTGACTAGTTCGAATTTGTCTATTTGCTTACGTGAAATTTTTCACCAATCTTACTAGCAGTTGGAATTCGAATAAAAATACGCTTCAAAGTACGGTGTGTCAAGACCTAGATGGGAAAGTAAATTAAAACGACGTCAAAGTATTCATCGTCAGTTTCAACGTCATAATCTCAATTCGCTCCAACTCTTGTCGAAAATCCTTTGGATTTCGAAGGGGTATGAGATAAATTCACAAGATTATATGAATCTAACACCGCTGAAAAGGGAAGATCAAGAAATATCAGACACCCAAGGGTAAGATTTCAATATTTCTCTGACGAGGCTTGCAGAGTCAGAGAACCATTGAAATCTTACGCGAGGGTGTCTGAGATTTCTAAATCTTGCATTTTCAACGGTATTTAATTAATTTTCTCACTTTTATTCATAAAAACGTCTTTTGGAATCCGTCATGTAGTTCTTACCACCCGCCATTATTTAGCGACTCACCATGACGTCATAGTATGCACGAGGCTGTCTCACATGGAGTGGTGTGAGACAATTCCTCTCCTTTATTTCTCATGATTGTAGAGTTGTTCATCTCTTTGCGTTTAATCAAAAAATCGAATACAAAAAAAAATAATGCCGTTTGGACACCGAAACGTATTGGAATGCGAATTGCAATTCGCTTTGTGACAAAGTTATGACATAAATCGGTTTTTAGCTAATCAAAATTTAGATGATGCGGATTCAATTAGAATTACCTATGAACGCAACATTTAATTGACAATGTGAACGAAGCATCAGATTAATGCAGAAGACATTTACCCCTTTACAGATAACATTCACTGTCCTCCATGTACTGTTCAGTTGTGGTAATACCCGAAGGTCCTTTCCATTTTCAGCATGTTATCATTATAACATCAAACATATTTGAAAAAAGACGTTTTTAATGTTGTTCACAAATATTAAAAATATCCGTACTTAAAATGCCATCATTAGAGGTAAAATAGATCTTGCAGTGTGTGAAACATGAAAAAATCCCTTGACACTAATTTAATAATAACTTGCATTGTTAAAATGTTTTTAAGAAGTCAAGTATATTTTATAAAGTATATTTGATAAAGTATAGTTCTCCGAGGTGGTCTATGATATCCTTGTGGAGAGGGTAATAACAAAATAGTTTAACAGAATTGTCAAGAGCCGAAATCCAAACGGAAAAAAGAAAAAAAGCATGTGCAAAACAACCGGATAATTGTAAAACTCAATGGTCTTGACTTGGTAGAGGCATTTCGAAAGACATGGTGGGTTAAATCGGTTTTTTTTTCTTACTAAACCCCTTCCCTTGAGTAAGTGTCTGGTAGCAGGGACGTATATACCAATTCGAGACTTTGTCTAATGTGAATTTACGCCATATCCCTTCACTGCATATTTAAGACATGAGTTTGTCCCTCCTGCGGTTTGGAGTCCGTAAAAAGATTCCCCGTGCGAGAGATGTATGTTCCTTATCAGTTAAGGTATGGCTTACTTGTGCATGAGAGAATTTCTCACATGGATGCACTATCATACTTTCTAGTTTTGGCAATTTTTTGAAACGTCAAATTGTTATTTTGACCATACGATTATTGTGCCCACAGCTCATAATTTTATTTTGCAAAGTTCTCGAACTTCGACCCGATGAGTGCACTGTGGTTGTCTAGGTGTTCTCTTTGTCTTCTGTTAGACTTTTAGTCGAGCAACGGATGACAGCGATTGTAAGAAAAAATTGCTGGTCAATTTTATGTTTGTTAACGATCCCGCATCCATGGGTACAAAGGCATGGATGTAGCTCTACATCTAGTAATGAATTCTGCTGACATCGGTGCTAGGGACCGTCTTGAACTTACTTTGTCTCAGGTGCATTTACTCCATATCCCTTCCTTGCATATTTTAGACAGGAGACTGTCTCTACCGCAATGAAAGGGGGGTTTAGCTTGCTATAATACTGGTCTAATCCACCATTTCTTTTTAAACGCCTGTACCAAGTCAGGACGACATTGCGGTCGACAATTTTGTGGGTGGTTTCTACCTTATTCGTCTTTTTGTCTCATTGACTTCGGCTCTTGACCACTCTGTTCGGTAATTTTGTCATTATCCACATCTCCTACAGTGTGGAGTCCGTAAAAAGATTCCCCGTTCGAGAAATGTATTCTCTATATCAGTTTAGTTATGGTGTACTTTTACTTGTAAGAATTTCTCATATGGATGCACTATCATACTTTGAAATTTTCGCATTTTTTGAACGTCAAATTGTTATTCTGACCACCTGTTTATAGTGCCCACGTCAGATGATTTTATTATGCCAAGTTTTCTTACTTTAAGTCAATGAGTGCTCTGAGGTTGTTGAAGTGTTGGTTTTGTCTTCTGTTAGCCTTTTGTTCGACGTTTGTAATAACGCTTTGCCAATTAATTTTATGTTTGCTGACGATCCCGCATTAATGGGTACAAAGGCATGGATTTAGCGTTGTTCGACATCTATTAATGAATTGCGCTCAAACAGCCGCTAGAGGCCGTCTTGAACTTACTGAGTTATGAGCAAAGCTCATTGTTGAAGGACTCATGGTGACTTCAAGATGAAGAAAAACAATAAAGGCGATGTTCCAAAGCTTTGTTTAACCTTATATTTGTAGAGACTTTGTCTCATGTGCATTTACTCCATATCCCTTCATTGCACATTTTAGACAGGATGATGTCTCTCCTGCATTGTGGAGTCCATAAAAAGATTCTACGGGCGAGATATGTATGATCTATATCTGTTCAGTTATGGTTTACTTGTTTTTGAGAGAATTTCTTCTACTTTCAAATTTTGGTATTCTAAACTTTTTGTTACGTCAAATTGTTATTCTGACCACCCGTTTATTGTGCCCACATCTGATGATTTTATTATGCCAAGTTTTCTTACTTTTAACTTGATGAGTGCCCTGTTGTTGTTAAGTGTATTTTTTGTTTCTGATGGTCTTTTTGTTGGGCAACGGATGACAGCGATTGTAAGAACACTGTGCCAGTCAATTTTATGTTTGTTAACGATCCTACATCTATGTATAAAAGTCATAGATGTAGAGTTGCTCTACATCTAGTAATGAATTCCGCTGGAAACCGGTGCTTGGACCGTCTTGAACGTACTAAGAGGTATGAGCAAAGCTCATTGTAAAGGCCGTATGGTGACTTCACGATGATTTAAAAAGGAAGCTGACTAAAACGCCCCATTGCCAAAACATCCCCTACGAAAACGTCCCCACTCATTGTCAAAACGCTCCCTTTTAAAATAGTCCAAAATTTTTTTGCAAAAACGCCCCATCTTGTGTCAAAACGCCCCCTTTCCAATCGCTCTCAAAATTTATTGACAAAATGTCCCCCTACAAAAACGCCCTTCCCCGTATATTTATTATCCTATGTCCATTGTGAAAATGGCAAAATAACTTAGAATGAAATAACAATTACAGTATTAAAATGATATACTAATTAACATCACTGATTTAAATCAATCATTAAAAACCACAAGCTTGTTTAGAAAATAAAATTGGTAATGTCTCTGATAATAGGTAGCATTGGCGGACCCAGGGGAGGGAAACATGGGTTGGAACCACATTTTTTCTTGAAAAACTTTTAAACTTCATGCAGAAATTAGGTTGAAATTGACAATTGAAACGGTGGGAAACTTGTATATTTATAGTAATATGCAGTAGCTTTGATTTCGCAATAATTAATGTTTGATCATATAAGCATCAAAGAACATAAACTTATATTTATATCAACATGTACCGAAGCTGTAGGCAAGCTTGTTGTTTTGATATTTGAAGGTAAACTTGTTTTGCCAATTAGAGTACAACAGTAACAATGAAAACAACTCTAAAAAAATCCAACTCAACAGCACAGAAGACATGTGCCCTGAATACATGACACTGATGACCCATAACTTTCACTTGTCACAATGTCTGGAAATCTTAGGAGGAAGTATACGTGGAACAAAACAACGATATTGATTTGTGTACTTAAGGATGGTCACTCCTCAATTTTACTATATCAATGATTTGAAATTAATATTTTTATTTATTAGATAATGGATCATACATCATTTTAGCCAAAAAATATCAATAGGTCAGTGTGGTCCATTTTGAGATTTAAATGCCTGAAATTTTGGCGGGAAACCGAACTTCTCCATACTTTTCATTCACTTTGCATTAAGAAAATCGACCTTTAAAAAACAATGAATGAATATCAAGTATTTCTTCAAATTTTGTCAAAAGTCTTTTGAAAATGTAATACAATCATATTTTGAAAAGAAAAGTGGGGGTCAGTGTGTAAAATTTTCTAATGCATCATGATGGATAAAATAAGAGAATTCCGAAAGTCAAAGACAGTTTCAAAAACCTGAGGAGTGACCATCCTTAAATGCATTTTCACAACATACCAGTAATTATGCGACTACGTTTTTGTAGTTGATTGGGCTTTTCGACATTCATACTAACAGAGAATTAATGACATTTTAAATGAGGGTGTCTTGATATTTGCTTGGGCCTATCAGAAGGTGATATTGGACGATTTGGAGAGGAGGAGTTTTGTCGTAAGTTTTGGCGTTTTGATAGGGGGCATTATAGCAAAGAATTCTAAAATTGTTTGGAAAGGGTGGGTTTTGACATAAAGTTGGGGCGTTTTTTTAATAATTAAATTGTTTATTGGCAAAAAGATATCATGATAAGCATAATATTCAAGATAATAACATATATAGCAACAGGCGGTTAAAAACAGCGGTTGATTAATTCTAAATGATAGGTGATAGGTATATTTGAAAGAAACTAGTACTATATAATAGATTATTAAAAATCAAACATTATGAAAGGTATGTGGACTGGATTTCAAACAAATAATTATTGTACGTTTAAGAGTATTTACAGAATTAATAAGAATATTTGAAAATTTAAAGGAAATACAGTGCATATATAAATATTAATCTAGTAAAGGGGGACAGGGGTTCCAACATATGTTTGCTTTGTCACCCGAGTTATTCTTAGAATATATATATTTTTCTAGTTGCAGATTCTCCTTAAGATAATTCTTAAGTGCTATGATACTAACATTTGTCACATTGAGTTTGGTTTTATATATGTAAAATTTTGAAAGCAACAAAATGAGATTCCTTATAATATTTAAAGTATTTCTTTCCCTATATATATATATCCAAATAATACAAACTCTAAATTAAGGGGGAGCTCAATTGATGTTTGACTAAAAATCCATATGTTTAGTTCTTCACATAATTTTGAAATATTTGGACATGACCAAAAAATGTGCTGAATATCTTCATTTCATTGCTTAATTACAAAAATTACATTTGTCTGTTTCCTTCAACTTAATTTTAAATAGAAATTGATTTGTACCAAGAATTCTGTGAATAATTCTATATTGCAACCACTGCAATTTAGAACTTTTGGTGGTTTTGAAGGCTATCAATGTATATTTCTCCAATCAAAAATATTATTTAATGTAAATGACCGTTTTTCTTCACAACATATAGTAATAAAATTCTTACTAATTAATACATTATATATATCCTTAGACGTGGGGGCGTTTTGCTAGGGGAAATTTTAGCAAGGAATTCTAAGATTGTTTGGAACGTTGGCGTTTTGACATAATGTGGGATCGTTTTGGTAGGAGGCGTTTTGGGCTGTTTTGAAAGGGGGCGTTTTGGTAGGGGGTGTTTTGGCAATGGGGCGTTTAGACTTATATTCCTAAAAGAATAAAATAAAAGCGTTGTTCCAGTGCTTTTTTTTTACCATGAACATGTATTTGTAGAAATTTGTCTCATGTGTATTTACTCCATATCCCTTCATTGATTATTTTAGACATGCGATTTTCTCTCCTGGAGTGTGGAGTCCGTAAAAAGATTCCCCGTGCGAGAGATGTATGCTCTATATCAGTTCAATTATGGTATATTTGTGCTTGAGAGAATTTTTCATATTGATGAAGTATCATAGTTTCAAATTTTGGTATTTTTACTTTTTGTAACGTCAAATTGTTTTTTTTTACTACGCGTTAATTGGGCCCACATCTGATAATTATATCATGCCAAGTTTTTTCTTACTTTTGACTCGATGGGATGAGAGCCCTGTGGTTGGTTATTTTGTTTCGTCTTTTGTTAGTCTTTTAGTCGGGCAACGCATGACAGCGATTTTAAAACAAGTTGCTAGTCAATTTTATTTTTGTTGACGATACCGCATCGATGGGTACAAAGGCATGGATGTAGCGTTGCTCGACATCTAATAATGAATTCCGCTTAAACCGATGCCGTCTTGAACTATCTATGAGGTATGAGCAAATATCATTGTTGAAGGCATCATGGTGACTTTACGAAGATGAACAATAACAGCGTTGTTCCATTGCTTTGTTTTACAATGTATTTGTAAAGACTTTGCCTCCTGTGGATTTACCCTCATTGCTTATTAAAATAATTCTCTCATACAATTATTAAAGAGGTTCTTAAATAGATGTCAGTCCATTGTTGAAAAATTTGAAGTTTCGGTCCGAACTCGTATTCAAAATTCTTTTACCTAAATACTTAGATGTTAATTTCTTTTAACTGTCTACGATCTTTCAAAAGCTATTGCACGAGTTGCTACCGAACGCTACCGCAATTGAACAAGAGTTTTGGCGCGTCATAAAACTGGTTTAACCCACCGTTTCTTTTGAAATGCCTGTACAAAGTCAGGACCATTGCGGTCGACATTTTTCCGGTGGCTTTCCGTCTCATTTGTCTTTTTACATGTATCTTGACACCTCTAATTTCCTTATTACCCCATTCAATATTAATAATTGCCGTTCTAGTTCGCCCCAACGAAGACAATTGGGACAATTGGTGTACCCCGGTGTCCGCGATCGCGTCCTCGTCTACGACCTGGTTCGCATTTAGGTATACATCTTGGTAACTATGAAGTGTAGGATCATCAAAGTGTTTACTTTATAATTGTGTTGTCAAGTTATCTCAATTTGTGTAATATCTGTCTTGCCTTGGTTTTTTTATTTTTGATTTTAGAATTTCACCTTTCTTCCTTTTTGCTACGTTATTCAATTGCCAATGAATTTTCAAGCGAACCGAACCGTCAGTCCGAGAAGAACAATTCAAGGACAATGGCAACGTCGGAAAAACAAAGAAACGAAGACATAACATGAGCACGGCACAGAAAAGAAAATGAAGACACGCACATATACAAAAAAAATGAACAACACGGACTCAATAAAAACAGAAAAAAAGATAATAAACAAGTCATTTTATTTTGAAAATATTAGTTAAGAACTAACAAATATCTTAAAACAAGAAAAAAACATTCTGTCTGAGATTTCCTTAAGGCTCTACCTTTTATGACAAAGACGAATATACAAGTCAAATCAAATACAAATACATGTACAAAGAATATACAAATACATAGAAAAATTAATTATGAAGTAAATTGGTTAGTGTAAAAAATCGCATTCACAAGATATAGCTACATATTTTTCAACAATTCACATTTCCATTTCAAAATAAACAACACATAAGAGCAGTATAAATATAATTGTCATGAATGGCCTACCACACATTCAAATATCAAAGAAAATTGAATGAGTTTTTTTAATAATTACGAAAAAAATGGTAACACTATTTGGTATTTATTTAAGAATTGAATGCATTATTTTGAAGTTTCATTGGGATATGAAAGGGTTGACCGAAGCACATTTTTAATGAAGCGCGGTAGCGCTTCATGTTAAAAATGTGCGCCCGGTCAACCCTTTCATAGTCCCTATGAAACTTCAAAATAATGCATTCAATTCTTATAATTACATTGTAAACCCGAAATATAAAAATCAACTTTATTTACAGGGAAGTACATCATGTACATTGGGATTTTATTTTTACATGTGAACACGTGGTCAAATGTGTTTCATGGGAATTGCAACTTCACATTGATATGCCACGTGATCGATGTTCACCTATCAAACTGACGGGATTNAAAAAAGGTACAGTAATAATATTTTTGGTTCGAATCCACTGTTATTTCCTATTGTCAAATTATTTGTATAAACAAGCTGATATAAGCGTTTGAATTTATTTTCCCGAGGAATATTAAATTTACAAAATTGATTTAATATTGTAAATTTTAAAGTATCAATTTTATTTAATTAGTTTTACATCATATACTGTATTAAATAAACAATGAAAGGATATGGAGTAAATATACATAAGACAAAGTCTCTATAAATACTTGGTAGCAGTTATGAATGGAACAACGGTTTTATTACTGTTTTTCAATTTGAAGTCACATTTCGGCCTTAAACAAGAGCTATTCTCATACATCATAGTAAGCTTAAGACGGTTTAGCAGCGGAATTCATTGATGCATGTCGAGCAAGGCTACTCCACACAACTGGCGAGACAAACTGTAGTCTTTGAAAAACAATGAAAATATATGGAAAATTTCACATGAGACAAAGTTGCTACAAATTGAAGATGTCAATGCAACAACCTTTCATTGCTGTTCATAATCTAGAATTATACTACAATTATACTTTAACTAATACGAGATTCTAATTATCACAAAAATATTCAACGAATTGTCGAATAACACACCGCATGCCGCGAGTGAAGTACCATGAATTAGAATCTTGGATTAGTTATTTATATCTCATAGATCTGCTCATATATCTACTGCTGTTAAATTTAATATGTTTTGCATGAAATTAATCTACTGACGTTTACAACGTCCATTTTGACATCACCGCCTAAAGTATATGGTCAATACGATAAATAAACGCCTTACCATAGACATAAAGGTCTCTGTTGATTAGTAATGTATTATTATCATTTAAAATAGCTGCATCATCTTTTGCTGAAAATTAAAAACACAAACCATAATTTATAATAGAACTGCACGAAAAAACACAAATATCAGACAAAAGATAAACGTAAACAACGATAGGAACTCTGGATATGCGGGCCTGTTACCGGCATTAACAAAGACCAGTGGTATGGTTATACCGATTTATGGGTACCCAAACCCACTCTTTCTCGTCTTTCTATATTTTATGAGAAAACCCACTAGTTTAAAAAATAATGCGACAAAACGTATGTTGGAAAAAATGGTTTAAGGAGTGTTCGCCACAAATCTCGTGGAGCTAAGACCGCCAGCAAAACACTGTCGTTTTACAAAAGAAATATCAAACTAAAAACATTAAGAAGGGTTTGACAAAAAATCATGTATTTCAACAGACATTGACAGTATTAGTAAGAGGCTGGTATACGTGTTAATTTTTTATGCCATTGGATCCAAAGCCACTTTGACAGATTAATGCATAATATATCCGTCGATATTAACCAGCTGTGTCTTATGTTCAGATTTCTGATTATTTCAGAAATTACAGCATTGGAATTTGTAATATATAAAACTGTTACAATAGAAGTTGACTTTGACATTACCCCTGTTTATAGAATTAATTTTGGAGGGGTTTATCGATCTGTAAACGTTTAACGATGTGTAAAACTCAGTCAAAAACGGAATAAAGTCCGAAGGACTTTAATTAAAGTTTGTGAGTGAAAAGCCACATTTGGATGATTCTTGCCCAAATCCTTCGGAAAGTTTTGTGCCTGATTTTTCTTCCGTAGTGCGACAGTGTTTTACCAGCAGACTAGGCTCCTTAATATAGCACACAGATTAGCGGCGAACACCCCTTGACCCATATTTTAAAATAACGTATTGTCATTTTCTCTCCTTATAAGATTTTGATCACTGAGTCTACATGTATTGCGTTTTATTCGTATGCTTATAACACTATAGGGAAACGGGACAGGGGAGGTTTGGGTACCAATAAACCGGTTTAACCCTAACGCTAGCTTAACGAAACGAAATTTGCTGTTTATGCAGCTTGGGTACATAACTATTGATATACATAGTTGGAAAATCAGAATATGAATGACCACATTTTATAATGTAGACTAAAATTCTCCAATTATTCTTTTAACTCACAAACAGTGATATATACGTTTGGCTCTTGATTAATTCACATTTTTCAACAATTGTGGTTACGGCTTTTTGAAACCTTAAAGGTTCGAAACGGTAAGAGTTATGCAAAATCCTTTGACATACTGCCAAAAGCTTACATCAAAAGAATTTAAAGAAGAAAATACCTTTGAAATCCGATGAAATTAAGAATTAAAGTCAATTTCACATTTGCATTGCTTATAATTCGGAAACGGTAAGAGCTACGCAAAATCTGTTGGCAAATCACCGACAGTTTATACTAAAAGAAACCGAGAGAAATGAACCCAACTAAAATCCGATTAGAAATAAAAAGAGATTAAAAATTATAATTTTGTCCTTTTGCCCCTTATAGCTTAAAAATAGTAAGTCAGAGCTATACCAAACCCGTTGACAAAAGCTTACAAGAAGAGGAATCCAATAAAACATGAGATAAAATGTTATCTGCACACCTGCACGTTTGGCCAAAAATAGCTCGGAAAGAGCATGGATTATAAATATATGATGGATCAGCGCCGAGATAATTTTTTTAAGGTAATTGCAAAAAACTGCATCAAATCGGACTAAAAATGATAATAATAAAAAAAATAAATAAAACTTCGCCTCTGTTTTGCCTAATTTCTCTAATTAATGGTACGTGTGATGTAAGATTCTTTACATAATAGATATTGGACATTTTCTCATGAGCACCCTGAAAGAAACCCCATCAAAAGCTAATACATAATGAATATTCTGTGGTCAACTATATGAAAACTTCTAATTAGGCCATTCTGACACTCTTTTTCAAAACGGACAGGGTCACAATGACCAACACTAATTCAAACCTTTCTTTTATTGAAAGGAACATTGTGTTAAAATTTCAAAGTGATTTTTAAGTTATTTACCAAAAACAAAAAAGTCTACAAACGACAACAACGACGATGATGACAGTACCATACAAGAATACGACCACGAATCAGTAGCTTTGATGGACGATCAAAAGTGACTGTAAATTTAATACCTTCAGTTGGCCATTCATCTTATGTCTCCTCAGTGCATGTGCAATCGAAACATTGTCATTGAAACCTTTTAACGAGAATATGCATCGAAAATCATCTAATTAGAATTTAAATATTGGATTAAGCTTAAATGTGCACACAGTAACAAATTAGCTGGGAATGATACAAGAATAAATAGTTTGAAGGAAGTTAAAATAATTTGTATAACTGGTTAATTTTGCGGGTAAGTAATAGTAATTTGGCTTAAATTGCAATCATCTGACAATCAGATAAATTAATGCAAAATGGCATTAAAAAAATCGGAAAGAGACTTTAGACAGTGAATGATGAAAAATCGGAGATACTTAAACGAACACAATTTCTAAAGGAATCACAAAATTTGCTGGAGAAAATAACTACATATCCTGTAACTTATTTTTTTTCATCTGTATCTTTTCCTTCTTAAGTAATGTAATCAAAAATTTGCACAAAACATTGTAAAACTATTTTTTTAAAATAGTCTCTCTGTCACGGCATGTATACTTTTTTACATCAATTAATTGGCAAGTATTGAATGTCAAAACACATATATGATCCTGTTTTATGATGTCATACCTGACATGTCATAATTTTTTATTTTTGTCTTGTATATAATTAAAGTCCTCATAATTCATTCTCTGCTTTGCGGCCTTTTCGTTCGTTAGACAGACTGCTTGCGCTTTATCCGTCATATGATAAACTGCTATTTCCATGCAGTTTTTCGTCGTAACCCATATCTGTCTTTACCACCCTATTTATATCATTTTGTTTATCGTAATTAGAATTATTTTGAGAGCGTTCTTCACCTTTTGTGGTATGTTGTACGTTCGAAATTTTCTGTGGTTCAATATTTCTATTTTGAAAAGAGTTTTCGTGCATTTTGTCCGGAGTATATTTATCTGTCATTTCATTCTTTTGTCGATGATTGGTCCCGGCGATATCCAGATTTGAACGGAATTGCATTTCTATTCCACTTGTTGTTTCCCTTTCCATTTGAAATTTTCTAATATCTTCTGGAAGTTGAGGCAATGGTCTTTCTGCATTTTGTTCTTTGTTCTCGTTCTTAGACTTCGTGTTTTTGTGGTTGTTATCTTTCTGTACATTCTTTTGTTCGTTCTTGTTCCTTTTGTTGTCAGATGGTGGATGGAGCTCCTTTACACTTTCACCTGTTTCCTTTTGTTTTCTATTTGTTTTTAAATTTTCATGAATATTGGGCGATATTTTTGAATCAACATTAGATCTTACAGTATTTTTAATAATGTTTTTGGACAAATTTTCTTGCGATGTTTGTTGGTTCTTTGATTCTTTTTTGGATGTTAATCCGTGTCTATTATCGAATTTGTTTTTATCTTTAAAAACGGGACCAAATAAAGACAATACGACTGGTAGGAAAAACAAAGAGTGGGCTACT
>MJUU01005121.1:3197-25763 GCA_002080025.1 Modiolus philippinarum
GCGAATGAGTTTGGAGATGTAAACTTTATATACCGGTGCTTTTAGAATGTTGCTACAAAGAAAAGGGAAGCTGACTATTGGAAAAGTGAAGTCATGGCGTTAATCATACAGCCTGGTTTGTAGTTTACATCTGTTGTCAATTCAAGATGATTTATACAATTCTTCCTTTTGTTTTGTTTTTTTGTTGATGGCTATAATTTGTTTATATAATATTTGCATGAATACTGTGGCTGCGCACTTATTTTTGGGGTTTTTAGCATAAACCGAACTACTACATTTTCAGATTTAGGAACTTTACTTATGCTACAGTTGACATAGTATTTAACAAGAAAAATGTGAGCAAAGCTCACTAACATACATACCCCTGCTCCCCATTTGATTCCGGAAATAAAAAAATCCATAAGTATTTAAATCAAATCATATCAATTTTTTATATAAATGGTGCACAATGACAATATGTACAAAACATTCTGTGAAAATTTTATAGAACTCAACTGAGTGGTCTAGGAGGAGTTGTCGCCACAAAGTGCGTATCCCTATGGCGGATGGAATAAAAAACGAACGGACCACCAACAGAAGAACGGACGAACGGACGCAATGATCACTATATACCGCCCGCTAAAGCGGGGGTATAGAACAGTGAATTTATGATGCAATTTTAGTAAAGACGGAGTACTGCTTGACATTTCAGCGAATAGTCTAATATTATGACGCTTTTTCAATAACAAACATAACACTCTACAGTAACAATTAAAAAGGTGATTTTTATTTGAGTTACTTTTTAAAATTATTTCAGGAACCAAATTTTAAAACATTCACTGTAAAACAAAATTAACGGCTAAAGAACTCCAAAGGAAAAAAAAGACGCGCAAATATACTTAAGTCCAAAGACATGGCAAAAACAAATGAAAACTGATATAATCACCACAAACATAATATTCAAAACTACAGTACTTTCATTGCAGAATTCAACAAAAATTGAGAGTACTGCAGGTGCTCTGAAAGGGTAAGCATATTTTGCTGAGTATACAGCACACCGTCAGTAAGTCTATCAATTGGAAAAACTGGTAATGTCAAATCCTTGAATCAGTCGCCTAAAATCGAGTCAAAAGATATATATGCATGACATAATACTTACTGACACTTTGCAATACATTCATGAGAATAAGTATATCCATCTTCACCACAGACTGGTGCAAATATTTTGGGACATTTGCATGATATTGGACATGGACATTTTCCGTTGCAATCTATTTCGACATTTCTGTTTAAATACAACAACATAATTTACATTAAACCCAAAGTAGAAAATTAGGACATATAGATTGATAAAAAGCTATTCAAAGTGTAGAATGACACTATTAACACGGGTATAATTGAACAAGTTTACAAAAAATGACATAGACAAAGTAAAGATACGATACCTTGAATATTTTGATAAACTTCAGTTGTACAATGCCAAAAATTTACTGAATAAAAATTCCAATAAAACAAATTCAGTTCAAATTCTTTCATTTCATCACTGTTCGGTCTCTTGCATATTAATTTTTTATTTATCTCTTCAAGCATTCGATAAGTAATGTTCTGAACAAAATGCATCAAAACTCGATAAAATTGAAAAAGAAATCATATTCCGCCTTAAGATTCAAACAAAAAACTAATACGATGAATAATAATGATTAAACAGCCAAATACCCTTTGTCAAGAACGTGTTACGCCAGAATTATACGAAATCAACAAATCATCTCACATCTTCTCGGATTTTACTATCGATTTTAACATTTTCATAGATTTACTCACTTACAGTGTGACGGGTGCTGCTAAGAGAGCAGGATAAGCTAACCTTTCCGGAGCATCTGATGTCATTCTTTTTATCTTTCTGACGTCATTGTTTTCTGTGTTCAACGTTATTGTTTTCTGTGTCCTCGTTTTGGCCATGTCTTTGTACTCCACTCTTTTGTTCCTTCAGTATTCTACTGCCGTTGTCTCAGTTGTGTTCTACGAAACATCATTTTAATTTGATAATATCCTGTCCACTACAACAAGAGATATGAGATCAACAGACACCGACGATGTAAAATTAATGAAGGAAAGATAACAGGAAACACTTACAATGGCCGAATATTACAATTGCATGCCACAATCTACCAGGGAACTTCACAAGAAAAACAAAAACAAAACGACAAAGACAAACATAGATAACGATAGGAACTCGGGATAGCTGGGCTTGGTACCGGCACTGGCAACAGCCAGCGGTAGGGTTAAACCGGTTTATGGGTACCCAAACCACCCCCTTCACTATCCCGTTTCCCGAATGTATAATAAACAAAAAATTGACTTTGATTGTATAAAAATGCATAAAAAGGCACCAAAATCCGATAAAACTACAAAAAATATTTTTTCCCTTTTTACTCAATTTGTGCCCTTTTAAATGAAAATTATTGAGATTATTTAATTAATGATTTAACCTGCAGCAAAATTGCATCAAAATATGACAAAAAAATAATAAGTTGATTCAATTTGTTCCATTTTGTCCTTTCTGGCAGGTTCCTCAAGAACGATAAACGCTACCTCAAACCCATCGACATTGCTCATTTGCGCAATTTCATTAGCAATAACATGGGCTGAGGCTTCATTCCGTGTATGGCACTCGATGGGTGTCCTTGGTATTGGATTTGGCCTCCTATTCCGATATCTTTGGTAATGAGTACTTCTTTTCTCACTACTTTTGGATTATGGCTTTCCAAATTATTTGATTCTAATGCTGCTGATGAGAGGTTACTCCTTGAAACACGCGTGCAGCATCACCAAAATTTACTATTAATGTTGCAGGTTTGGTATTTATGTCTTATAGAACAAACATCTCAAAACGATAAATTACAATGGTTCTTTAGTAAAATATATAAAAGCATCCAGTTTAACCCTGGTTGTCCGCTTTTTCTGAAACGAGGATGGGGTGTGCGGATTGGGTCGTTTGAAAGAACCCAAAATTATTTTTTAGGCTGCAAGTGTGCCAAGGAACATTAAAGTAAAATCTTATAAATATATGTCCACTAGAACCAAAGTTATGCCGTGCGATGCCTGGGCCATACCAAATTCGACTGCAAACACTTTGATAAAAATGTTTTAAGCTAACATAAAAATTATGTTATTTACAATGTTTTAGTGATGTGACAACATTTTTGTCATTACATTTTACAATATAGCGTCAAAGGATGATTTTTTAAAAAACTATATCAAAGAGTTCACACTCTAGCAAAATAACCTTATTCTTAGTTAATGCGGCTTTCAAGATATTACGTCTGAAAAATATCTAATCAGTTGCTCAATCCTGCATCTGAGAATGAAAGTTTTTGTACTGTGTCCGTCTATCAATCCGCACATATGTATGTAATAACTAATAACAAAGTATCGAAGTAACTGTTAATTTAGTTTCTGCCTAAGGCCATTTCGACAATCTATGTCTCATCAGTGAAGATAAAATCTAAATATTTTAAAGACCGTGAACCCAAAGATGTTTCAAAACTCATAGAAAACAAATTACCAAATATGATATAAATAGAAAACCAAACTCAGCTAAGGACAGAATTCTGCATGGGGGATATATTCCTAAGGTTTCCACAAAACGTACATTACAAAACACTTTACATATTTCACGAAAGGATATGGAATAAATGAACATGAGACCATAACACATATGTTAACTCCAACTGCAATAATTTTAATGAGCTGTATGACCATTTCGGAAATTTTTTCCTCATCAGCAGCACTAGAATCCAAACATGTACAGTTATTATAAAAAACAAACGTTGCACTACAATTTAACACAAAGGCGGAGGAAAATTTCTATCCTTTCTAAAGCTGTATACATGTGTTTTAGCTGTTGTTTCTGAAGCATTTTTTGTTAATATTTAGTGTTTTTATGAAGGTTATAATAGTGAATTATCTACGAATTTTAGACTATTCCTTAATTTGTCTTGTTGCTTTAAAACATTCAGTTTAAACTGTCTATAGTAGACCATAAAGAGTGGATATTAAAACAGTTGCCTAAAATCGAATGATAGGATCATTATGAAAATGATAATACTTACTTGCACTCTGCAAGACATTTGTTACCATAAGTATTTCCATCTTCACCACACACGGGGGCGTATTTTTTGGGGCACCTGCATGGACACGGACACTTTCCCCTGCAAGCTACTTTGACCTTTCTGCTCAGAAACAAATAAAATGTTGACAAAACACATGAAGTAACATAAGTAAATTAAGTAAACGCTATCTATAACTTTGATATTTGATATATGCAAACATGTAAATTAGATATAGTCTCTAACATTGTTTCCATTTTACGTATATTTCTTGAATTGAAGTACTTAAATTTTAAAAATCGAGGTTTACCGAGAACTTAAAATGTGAAAATTAACTATCGAGATTTGAGAAATTTTCGTTATAAATGGGAAAACAATAAAAGTGTATAGAAATAATTTCTACTCCATTTATTTGACGTAAAGTGATTTCCGTTGTTTCCATTCTCGAAACATGCCGTCATTTTGTTGCTACCATCCTTGTAATGTGTATCATGCAACCATTCTTTAAAGTGGATCAAAGTGTACTATTGTAAATAAATGTCATACAACAAAACAATACGTGATTTTAGTCATACAAAGTCCAACAAATTTCAGCTGTTAATTTCATCAACGTCCGGTCGCATCCTTTTTCTAGAAATTGACCCGAGCCATTTACATCTTTGACCAATCAACTACCGAGAGCAACTCTTCAACTGTTAGTTATCAGTAACATCGGGTTTTTGTTATTTATTTATCACGTGGGCCAGGAGATGTTAATATTTGCTAGAAAATTAAATGAGAAATTAAAGAACAATTTTACATACAACACAATGATATACAACAACAACATGATCTTAAAAGGGGATAAAGGCCTACCTTCCTAATCTGTTAGTACTTAGAAATCATGAAGATTACACCACACCTAAGGCTTTAGGCGTTTCCTGTTATCCATTTTAATATCAAGCCAAATATACTTATGCATCTGAAGTCAATTGCAAAGACCAACGAAGTGAGGGTTCTAGAAAGTGATATTATCGAAATCATTGTTCAACAGAGAAATTGAACATTACATTTTGACACACAAATCTGCATTTTAAATCATTTCATTTGCCTCCCAGGTAAACGATCAAATTGAACATATGGTCCGATTACATCACCCTGTTCCACCACAGATTAAAAAATTGTATGTTCTTGCCACCTCTGAAATTGCTTTTAACCAGATTTTGGTCGATGTATTCACTTTTTCTGATCAGCATCAAGGGAAAAAATCAGACAACAATAGGATCCTGTAAAATAATAGATTTGAATTTCTTGGGCAAGATGTTTTGCAGTGCAAGGTGTGTAGTTGATTAGTCAGAAAAGGAACGCAATCATGTGTTCACCAATGTCTTATAGACAAAATGCGAGCTCTGGTATCAGGATTTGCCAGAACACTTTTCAACACGCCACAGTATCAAAAAACGTCACGTCATAAAACATAAAACGTCATGAAATTTTGATTTTGAAGTGTATTCTTGGTTACATGGGGCGGACATGATTGTGACGTTTGGCGGACAAACAACAATTGGTGAATCTAAATACCAGATCTCGGATATGGTCTATTGTAAAACGCCACGTTTAGTCTTTTTACCTCATCTGATCCAAAGGTTAATTCTGATATATTCTCATCATTTGGCGTCTGTCGTCCGTCCGTCCATGTGTTAACTGTTCATATTTCTACCCTCTTCGTGACAATTTCTATAACAGCGTGCCATTCATTTCTTAAATGCTAAAACAGTTTTATTCAATGAGATATTTGTGACTTCAGGATGAAGAACAACAATAAAAGCGTTGTTCCATCGCTTGGTTTTACCATGTATTTGTAGCGACTTTGTCTCTTGTGCATTTATACTCAATATTCTTTCATTGTTCATTTCTTTCTTTGTCATATTCACCTGTTATTTTTACCCTTGAGATGTTTTTTTTTTGTTTTCATTATCAGTGGGTTGCAACTTGTTCCTTATATTAGGTTCAAGATTTTCAACTTGTTATTGTTTCCTGATGAATTGATTAAGGTAGATAGACAGTAATATTCATATCCATGAGATTTTGCTGTAAGTCGGCACAATTGAAGAATCAATCCTACTTACTTAAAATATACAATAAAAAGTATGGGTCACCATGCTTGTTTTGTCTAGAATTGAGATCATAGTTTGCTCATTTTTAGCCATTTTTTCACTGAAGTTTACAAAGAATGCACGGGGAAAATATGGAAAGGCAATTTTTAGCTTAATAGAAATGAACTTTTTATCCATGAGAATTTGATGTATTTTTGTGAACAGATAGTTTATGATGTAATTTATTGGTTACAATTAAAAAATGAATATGTCACCATGCTTTTAACGGAAATATTTTACAAAGTTTCAGGAAGAAACATTATTTTCGGGAAATGGGAGTTAATTCGCGGCAAAGTAAACGAAATATGACGTTTCACATTTGTCATTCAATTGTGACGTCACAAAGGAAAAGCCGTCAAATTACTGTTCCGGCCCGAAAATCAAACCTACCCCGTACCCGACTCTTTATTTTTCTTATGCGCGATTGCATTGCGCAGCGCAACAGTGTCTATCTACCTTAAGTTCATGATTTTTTAAATTGATTTTTGATAAATATTTAATTAATTTTAATTGATTTTTGCATGATTATGCTTTACCAAGAGTGGTCAGATCAATAGGTATATCACTTATTACTTTGAAGCATCTTTTTATCTTCTTATATCAGTTTTATTGTCATTGAAAAGGAGCGTAGGCTCGAAATATTTGGCCCCGTTTTTATATCTTCTCCATGTATTAATTTCTTTCTTATGTTTTAGATTTAAGCTTTGTAAATTTTAGTTTTATTTTATCATTGCTATCATCTACCAGTCCATCAAACTTTTGTTTTATCAATAGGCGGTAAACTAGTTGACTATCTCATTCCTTTAATGTATTGACGTTCATTCACATTTGGCCACCATTTCATCTATTTTTTGGTAGGAGGGGGGTAACGTTTATGATATAATTTTATTTCATACTTGGTGTTTTTGAGATTTTTCTGTATTTGCAGACTTTCAGACTTTTTGTTAACTTGTATATGTTTGGATTTTCTACCATACACCTTTAAGCCATATTCCTATATTTGTTCGTGTATTTAATGATATTTACCTGCACCTCCTTGCAATACACCTATTAGTATAAGTCTGTCCATTTACACCACAAACAGGTTTGTATTTTACTGAGCACCTACATTGGCGACAAGGACATTTTCTCCAGCATGCTATTTTGACGTTTCTGTGTAAAACGTAAATATATATGCTCAAAGCATATGAGCTAAATAATGAGAAGAAAACGTGCCACCCTAAGCAAGCAACACATGCATAGATATAGTCAACATCGCAGTGTTGTGACAATATTTTAATGATAGTGTTGAATAGCTTATTAGCGCACATTTAGCTCCATCTAACATACTAAGGATGTATCCAAGTTCTTTTTCACATTTTCAAATAGACAATTTGTAACAAATACTGAGAATACCGAATAACAAAGTTAGCTTATTTCTGTCTAAAAACATTCTTAAAACTATGTATGCAGTATTTACAACACAATTTCTATCAGCACAACAGAAACAAAGTCAAGGTTTTAAAGATTTACAGAAAAAAGAATTTGATAAGTAATCTCCTCAATTTCTAATGTCCCATCGAGTTAGCTATATTCCAACATTTTTCATATTACTGATTTTATGACATTTTGATATTGTGTACCTCTAACAATATGCTACTAAAACGTAAAATATTTCGTATAAGGTATTATTGTATAATGCAATATAATCTTTTATTTTTATCTTTGTTAATGATGTTTGTGGTACCTTTTGTCCTTGCGTTTGTCCGAATATTTAATATATTCTTAGTGATTTCATGTTTTATTTGTGTGCGTGAAACATAGGATTTTGAATATGCCATAAATATAATGTTTGTCTATTCATATCACTACTTCTGGCGTCATGCCCTGGTGCATATATTTTGACGAAGTCAAAGTAGTGTGACGTTCGTAATAAACGTTTAGTGTTTTTTTTACGCTTACGACTTATCTATAGCTATACCTATAGTAGATGTCCTTGGTACTGGATTTGGCTTCCTATTTCGATTTATTTGGTAATGAGTACTTCTTCTATTACAACTTTTGGATTATGGCTTTCCAATTATTTGATTTTAATGCTGATGATGAGAGGTTACTCCTTGAAACACGTGTACAGCTTAACGAAATTTACTGTTTTACTATGCAACTTCGGTGTTTTTTTGTATTTTAAACAATTGGGCCGATGCCACTGCTGGTGGACCAGAGGTCCCCGAGGGTATTCACCAGCCCGATAGTCAGACTTGTCTGACATGAAAATTTTACCTTGCGTTTTATAGAATTTGACTGTTTTTATCAAAATTCTAACTCCTTAAAAATATCGAGGCTTCATTCCGTGTATGGCACTCGGTAGATGTCCTTGGTAGTGGATTTGGCTTCCTATTTCGATTTATTTGGTAATGAGTACTTCTTCTTTTACAACTTTTGGATTATAGCTTTCCGATTATTTGATTTTTATGCTGCTGATGAGAGGTTACTCCTTGAAACACGTGTACAGCATAACGAAATTTATTGTTTAATTATGCAACTTCGGTATTTTTTTGTATTTTTGTTGTTAAGTTGGTGTATATTTTTATAGCGTTTGTTAATATATTGGTACCACTTACTTATAATTTTTGTTGCAAAAATGATGCTATGCAAATGTGTTCACACAATTTAAGAAAGTGACCTAAAAGCCGGGTCAAATGTATATTTCTCTCCTGAAACTGAATGAATTTGTTTTGGGTATTGTTTATGACTGAGTATGTGTGGTGTGGTTTTTAGTGATGATGTGGTGCGAGAGTGATTTAACAAATTAGGCTGTTCCTTACTCAGCTATGTTGCATCAACGTATTTGTCACGTATATCGAGTAATAAGACAGATTAATATGAAACAATACTTACTTGCATTTCGCAACACACTTGTTATCGTAGGTATTTCCGTCTTCGCCGCAGACTGGTGCGTATTTTGTTGGGCACCAACATGGTGGAGGACAGGGGCATTTTCCCTTGCATGCTATTTTTACCTTACTGTACAAATAAAAAAGTTAACACATATAAAGTAAAATATAGTGATAGGAAAATATGCCAAGCATATGCAATTTATGAAAATATGTGTTAATTTATCTAAATAATGCAGTGTTCACGTGCTATTTCAAAGAACATTAGTAACATCGAAGATTTCACAACTAACTGAAGTATCATGGTCCACTTAATGTTGTGACTGTCGATAGTGTCACTTCTGAAAATATCTAAATGGGTGTAATAATATACAATTATGGCCTTTAATTTAGGGTAATATCCATAATTATTTAATCGAGAAAAGGTTATTTTTCCGAGGTCCGTAGGACCGAGGTAAAATAACGTTTTCGAGATTAAATAATTATGGATATTATCCGAAGTCGATTAAAGGCCATAACTGTATTATTATACTTAACTAAAAACTAAAAAAACCGGTGTTTTATGATATCAATAGACCACTTTCTTACTTCTTTTTATGAATGAATTGCGCCGGTTGACCTGGGGTCAATCGGCGCAAATTGCGTCACTTAACATTGTGACGTTGGAAAATCTATATTGTGACGTCAAAATTTCCTGGGAAAATTCACGTAGTGGAAAGTCGTCTATATCAAATCCATATGATAAATGTCTAAATAAGCTAAAACGAATGCATTTAGTAATGGGTGGTGAGTTAGTATTTGCTTGCATTACAGGGATTTCCTCACGACCTGAAAAGCAACACATTAGTCAACTATAAAAAAAAAAGAAATAAATGTAATGTTTTTTTTAATCGGGAGCAAGTTCCAGTGCTTCGTTTCATTTAACGGGCGTCCACAGAAAAAAAATCGTCATGAGCTTTTTCCTCAAAACTGTAACTATCGAACTCTGAGCTTTTCATATCGGTAGAAAGAGCATACTGCTGTACGAATGTTAAGTACTTATGGTGTTTTTTTATCTGGGATTATCGTAATGTCCCTTTCAGTGCTTGGCAGCCATGTTTATTTACGTTTACGTTGACGACAAGGGAAATAACTAGTTATTTGTTCGACGTGCTAAAGCGCGCCTTATTCAAATTAGTTATTTTGCCTACGCGCACTTTCCCGAACAGTTATTTTGCCTACGCGCTATTACTTGTAGAAATACCAATATTATTTTTACCATAGTTTCTATAGTAAAGTATAATAATAAAATTAACGAACGCAGTGATCAAGAGTAACAAAATACCGAAGTTGCTGTTAATTTAGATTCTGCATATGCGCATTTAGACAACTTATGTCTCTTCAGTGCAGAGCCAAAGTATTATTTTAGAATGCAGATCGTTGATATTGTCTGTCTGTCCTAATTTATTTCATACTTTTATACTTCCTTGCAACAAAAACTCGTCTTTCAGTTATGCATGTAGACATGAATATTGCATAACAATATATTTTTGAGACCTGTCTTAGCGGAAATATAAGCCAATCTGGTGGAGATTAACAAGTTTCCAGTTGACTTAATTAATAGACAGTATATTTTTGTATGTTATTAACAACCTGTATTCCTTTTCACTTTGTTTAAGGGAACTTATAGAATTTCTCTTGGTTTAAACAACGGCAGTAGAATACCGAAGGAACAAAGAGGTGAAATTCACAAAAATCGAAGTCCAAAGACAGGGAAAAAACGAGAACACAGAAAACAATGACGTTAGACAAAAAAACAATGACGCCAGACAGACACAAAGCACAGAACCAGAAACCACAACATTCAGAACAAAGGCACTCACAGTGTGAACTCCAGTGAAACTGAGAGTGACATCAGGTGCTCCGGAAGGGTAAGCATGTCCTTCTCTGTTAACAGCACCCGTCACACTGTGAGTGATTCAATTTGGGAAAATGTCAAAGTCGGTAGTCAAATATGCGCATATGCATATGCACATTTAGACAACTTATGTCTCTTCAGTGCAGAGCCGAAGTATTATTTTAGAATGCAGATCGTGGATATTGTCTGTCTGCCCTAATTTATTTCATACTTTCATACTTCCTTGCAACAAAAACTCATTAAGAATAAGAATAAGAATGAGTAATGTGAAGATGTGTCGTTGTGTCAGGGTTGAGAGCCTAGCGCGTACCCTATTTCACCATTGACATACTTCAGTCGATTAATATACATTACTTTAGTCAATTTTTTAAACAAAATATGCTGCAAATGCGAATATAACTGCAACTTCCGCGTATATTTTTGTGCAAGTTAAATATAGTTAAAGGTATGCTAGAACTACATATCAGGTAAGATGAACAAAACTTCCAGTCTGTCAATTATCTTTCCATTTCATTAAAAATGTCAATGCTTGTATACTGTCCGTCCGTCCCTTTGTCAATCTGTCAACCCTGTTGTTTCCCGCTGAACAAACCGGATATGACGTCACAGCGAGAAACAACCCTGTAGATTTACAAAATCATCAGCAGATTATATCAGTCTTCTTGAAGAGATTAAAACCATAATAAGACCTCTTGATTTGGAATTAATGAAACTGTTTAAAATATAATAAAACAATTATGGCCCTTTGTTAACGTGAAACATTCAGATTTGTCAACCCTTGGAGGGGTAGTTTCCCTCGGGCAGAGCCCTCGGGAAACAACTCGGATGTTTCCCTTCACAGCGGGCCATAATTGTATAGTACTTTTCAGCACTGATGTGGATATCAAAAGACATATAAAATATAAGCAAAAATCCCATACTTTTTCAACTTAAGTTTAAAGGAAGGCCTTATGGTACTTCAAAATAATGATCAAGAATAAAAGCATTTTTACTTTGTTTTAACATGAATTTGTAGATTATTTGTCTTGTGTGAATTTAATTAATATCCTTTCTTTGTTTATCTGTAACCATTATAGAACATTTAATTGGTATATTACATATATAGTTTTCGTGGTATCTCACTGCATTTTTGTGGAGTCAGATTTTGTCAATCCGTACTTTATTTCAAAATAAAAGCTCTGGTCGAAGGCGAAAGTGGATATGCATACCAACAAGAGAGGGTTGTTACAGTATTTACACACATTTCGGTATATGAATTTCCACTATTTTGATTTTATCTGCGCTGAAGAGACATAATTTGTCGAAATGCGAATATGCAGAATCCGAATTGACAGCAAACCGATTTTATCTGGAAACTTGCAATATCTAAATTTAACAAAATTTTGTTCAAACTAAGGAGTATCTCCCTCTCGCATAGCTCTGTCCTTACCTTATTTTTGCTTTTCTATTTAGATCTTATTAATAAGTTGTTCGCTATCAGTCTTTACACACATTTCGATATATGGATTTCCAATATTTTGATTTTATCTGCACTGAAGAGACATAAGTTGTTGAAATGCGCATATGCAGAATCCATATTGACAGCAACTTTGTTATTATATTATTTAATGGAGCTATTGTGACGATTTATCTACTGAAGTGCAGATAAAAATTAAGCATTATGAAGACCAAACTGCGAAATATATGACAAAGCTGATAGAGAGCGATTTTTTAAAAAGGGCCAAGAATTCTAGATTAAATAAGCTGAGGACAAAGGAAGGGGGCAATCCATAGTTTTTACTTTTGATTGTGTTATTTTTCAAATGAAAGACTGGGTTTGCTATGTTATGTGTATCGAAAGTTCTCATTATAAGATTATTTTACTTTTCATTTTCATCTACAAAATATTATTAAGATGTTCTATTCATTTACAAGCAAATACGACAATAATAAAAAAAAATGTCAATTTTTGCTATAATTTTTATGCAATTTATATTGACCTTAATAAACTTAAAGATGGCTAAAATAAATAGAAAAAAGAAGGGAAACGGGGAATGTGTCAAAGAGACAACGACCCAAAGGGGAGTAATAACAACTCAAAGCCAACATAAGATCTTCACACCCAATGGCAGGTCGGAGTCGGCCCCTGAACAAAGAGCAATCAAGTATTTTTTGTAAAACATTTAGAATGGATTCTTTCTCATTCCTAGTGAATAATAACTAAATACCGAAGTTACTGTAAATTTAAATTCTGCATATGCGCATTTCGACAACTTATGTTTCTTCAGTGCAGATAAAATCTTAACGTTTGGAAGACCATAAACTCAAAGGTGTTTAAAAACTGATAGAGATCAAATAACCAATATGATCTAAATGTGAAGCCAAAGCTAAGGACAGAGCTTTGCATGAGGGAGATCCTCCTTAGTTTTCAACAAAATTTACAAAATTTAGATATTGTAAGGTTCCAAATAGAATCGGCTTTCGGGTCAGCACCGAACTATCAGTCCACCAGCAGCGGCATCAACCCAGTGGTAACAAATAACTAAATACCGAAGTTACTGTGAATTTAAATTCTGCATATGCGCATTTCGACAACTTATGTTTCTTCAGTGCATGAATGAATTCATACTACTTGTCAATTAAATAAGAACTAGTACGAAAAATGTGACAGAAAAGGAAACAAGTAGAAGCATGCTTTAATTCAATAGAAGTGATAGTTTCGTCTTTGAAAAATTACATATTCTATTCTAAAATTTTAAAGTTTATATGCTTTAGGTTGCATAAAAGATATAAAAAGAATAAATAAAAAACTTGGGTTAAAACTAATTTATTGTAGCCAATTTTACAGATATCAACAAGTACTTATAGTTTCATCTTTATATACGTATTCAGATATTATGATATGATGGCGGGAAAATGATAAAAGATGACAATAGTTATTTTTATCTCGGATAAATCCCCCCAAAGTAACAGATTCCAAAAATGAAAGTTATTGATCTAGGGCGTTTAAGTTGTCTTGTTGACCTGAACTAACATTTGAAATAAAATAATTTAATGCACACAAAAGTATACGTATTCATACTTACTTGCACTTTGCAGCAATACACTCGTTGTCATAAGTATTTCCGTCTTCACCACAGACTGGTGCTAATATTTCGGGGCACACGCATGGCTTCTGACATGGACATTCTCTATCGCATGCTTCTTGGATATTTCTGCGCAAATAAGAAAAAATGAAAATATACTTGAGTACAATAAAAGATACACTGTATATAAACTTATCAGAAACTTGTCAAGTAAACAAAGATTAATTGATTGATTGATGTTTACGCCAAGAGTTAACAAAGATAAAAACAATGATAGGAAAAACTACAAGTTAATTAAGACATATATAAACTGATACTTGAAATTGTCACTGATTCGATGACTTATCAAGTTAAGCTGTATTTATGATTGTTTTAGTGTTGCTACATCTGAGTCTGCTAGTTGGACAATGTTGTGTTTAAAAAAATCCCGTTTGAAAGTAAAATAATCTGGCCAACCTCACTTCTTCATTTGATTCAAATTCTTGTTTCCACCTTGGATGGTGACTACATTTCCGATCGTTTGATATGACGAGATGATAATTAATAGATTGGCAGTTTCACTAAACTCCAGAAATAATATGCTTATCTAGAGGAAAAAGCCTCTAACAAGTTTTTTATTTGCAACGCCAGTATACTTATTGTTGTATCGAATAATTTGGAATGAAGAGCAATCCATCCGAGCCGACTGCCATTTCCGACAGCTATTTCTCTAGTTTATTTTGAGTCAAACGTAGTCATAGTTACTTGTTTAAAATATGTAATCTTTTCTAGTAATATGCATGAAAAAGACAAGCTTACAGAGTCTGTTTATCTCGTCAATTGTAGAATGTAAACAGAGTGTAGGAAAGTTATGTAATGTCGGATTATCCCCCAATATAAGTGAAAGTTTGCAAAAAGAAATCGGATTTTAGCACACAATATTAATTTGCTACCAAAACAGATAATTCTGTCGTTTCTTACTTGTTCAATTATTTTAACTCATAACCATAATACACCTTTAGGTGCTGAGTTAATTAATATACTTAAGTCTACCATTACGCATCAAAACAATTTTTTGGTTAACTAAATTTCAACTTTTTGTTCTCACAGAGACGGCGGAAGCAATGTAATCTCTTTGTAATATACTCGCTATTCATGTCTTTAATTCTAACCCCGTTGGTTCCTACCATAGACGTTTTTAGACGTTTTATCAAGAAGCAAAGTAAGATTGGCCAGTATATTGCACTTTCAGACATCTTTCTTGTATTTTACAAATAAAAGGCACAAAACAATTGTCATGAAACAAAGGCAATTTGTATAGATGATACATACTGTTACTTCTTACGATTTTTATGAGGAAAAGAGTTAAAACATATTGTATTATTTTTTCCTACTTGCACTCAGGCGCATACTTGTCATTATATATAATATATATTACTTTGCACATTTCTTAATACTTTAATTGAAAGTAAAAAATATGCTTTATACGTCCTGATAAAAAAAGTCCTATAGTTTTTTCATAAGTATAAAAACACATTCTTTTTCCATGCTCAATTTATTTTGCACTGAATTGTTTTTTTTACATGTAATTTTTGTTGTGGTTTTGTGAATATTATTCAGTATCATATTATAGATAGCAGGTGTCTGTTTATGAATCTTAGAATTCTGTAAACTAATAAAATCAAATTGTATAAACCATCAATCTTAGTATTAACACCTGAGCAAGCAAACCAAGTAAGGTAACCAAACCTTTGATCTACAGCTGAAGAAAAAAATCGCTTTTAACCATGGGAGTTTTATATCGAATGTTTAAAACCGGTTTTATCTTGAAGTACACAAGAATTTGAATACTGTATCAAACAGAGGATTGAAAAAATAATGGGTTTCCATGCATTTTTTTTAATCTACAAAATTAATGTACAGGACAATTTTTATCAAGCAAACAGAAATTACAAATGTGACACCATTACAACTAACTTGTTTTATTATAAGATAAACAATAATACCCATATGGTGTTGTATATATTCTTACTTGCACCCAGCCTCACATTTGTTCCCATATGTCACTCCATCTGTACCACATACTGGTTTATATTCTTTTGTACAAACGCATGACTTCTTACAGGGACATTCGCCTTCGCATGCGATCTTAACAGGTCTGAAAGAGATGAAGACTGTTGTAAAAAACAAAACAAAAATGAATGAAACAAATTTAAAAAAGTCACACTATAGGTGCCCTATCGATCTAATAATTTTCTTTTTATGTCCGTGACTTGTGACTGTCTCACGCCCTTGTTTTGAAAGTTCTAGTTCTATCAAAATTTTCATTTTTCTCCTTCAAGTGTTTCATGTTTTTGATCTAACCACATTTAAGGAACGACACTCACCAGGTCACACGTCTATGCATGGTAATTAAATAGGATGATCAATATCAAAACCCCCTAAATGAAAAATGTTGGAAGCTTCGTCTACTGAATCGCCATATTATCACCTTAATTCAAATGAAATTCCTTATCCAATAATTATTATGTAATTGTATTAAATGTCGGTTATATTTCCATTATCTACGTAATACTGTCAGACTAACCTTCCGTCAATCTTTCTTGTGGACATCTGCAGCAGGTCTTGGATGAAAGGGAAAGGTAAGAAAAAAATGCAATAAAATTGGTATCTTAATTGCTTAATCAAAGACATTTTGATGATGTGCTTTATACATCCCTAGTATAAAGAATCTGATTTTTGTTTGTTTACCATGGGTTTTATCACGAAGGACAAAAGGAGCAAATTGAGATTGGTCAGAAATTTTGACTCTCGCGAATTTTGTTTTTATTATACAATGTAATGTAAACGACAACTTTTAACGAACAAATATGACACCATTAACCTTTTTTATAAGAAAAACAATAATACCCATATGGTGTTGTATATATTCTTACTTGCACCCAGCCTCACATTTGTTACCATACGTTACTCCATCTGTACCACATACTGGTTTATATTCTTTTGTACAAACGCATGACTTCTTACAGGGACATTCACCTTCGCATGCGATCGTAACTTTTCTGAAAGAGATGTAATATATATTGCAACTAAAGCTAATGCATATTGACATTAGCGACATTAGCTTTAGTTGCAGTGTCAAAATCGTATTTCTGATATAGAGTAAGTTGTATCTGTTTTTATTTAAGATTACGTGATTCGTATGTCATATATTAGGTTGGGTACCCATAAACCGGTTTAACCCTACCACTGCCTTTTGTAAGTGCCGGTACCAAGTTCGGCTATCCCGAGTTCCTATCGTTATGTATTAATAATGAAGGGATATGGAGTAAATGCAAATGAGACAAAATCTCAACAAAAGCATGGCAAAACCAAGCAATGGAACAACGCTTTTATTGTTGTTCTTCATCTTGAAGTCAACATGAGCCCTTCAACAATGAGCAATACTCATACCTCATAGCAAGTTCAAGATGCCCCTAGCACCGGTTTGAGCGGAATTCATTGCTAATTGCTGAGCAACGCTACATCCATGTCTTTTTTTCCTTTTGATCCATGGATGTGGGATCGTCAACAAACATAAACGTAACTGGCAAAGTATGTTTGTCTCTTTTCTTCATTATTGTATTTCTATAGCAGTTCGCTTGTGAATTGTGGCGTGATTGTAGTTCCCGACCATTGTAGGTGATTACTGTTATCCTGTTTTTGTGATATATTCCACGCCTGATCATTTAGAATTGAGGGTATTTCTTTAAAATGAAAATTTTAGTTATATCTCAAGATTTACATTTTTCTGGTACACATTTTTAACTTATCACATTTTAGAAACAACAATAATCAGGTTACAGGTTTATGCATGGTAATTAAATAGGATGATCCATTATAAAATCCTTTGACATTAAATTATATATAACCCTTAACACTTTATTGGTTGCAAACTTGTAAAATATTGCAATTTTCATATCATTTTTCCCTGAAAAATATTTATACTAACCAGAAGGAAGGAATATTTTCATCGTCGTCTACATGATGTATTCCAAATAACAAATTACCACTGTATTTCTTAGTGTTGGTAGATTGTATGGTATGGTGATCATTTCAAATTGTTTAATTAAATAGGATACTGGCGTTTACATGTGAAAGATGTTGTTAGCAGCTTTGTTTGCTTGATCATAATTTAAACATCCAATCAAATAATCATCATCTCATTTTATTATAGGCATAGTAGTGTGACCTTGGTAATTTTTCAATTCCTATTCCTTCATCAATTTAAAAAATTGCCACCATCTGTTTCTTAAACAGATGAAGTCAATTTTCGAAATTGATTATACAATTGGAAAAAAGGAAGTTAAAGATTGCTTAACATGTCTTAAATTTTTACAATTCAGTTAATGCAATTAAGCCATAAAATTGGTTTAGCAATTTGGAAAGTTAATTCTTACCATAGGAAATCTTCACGTCTCTGTGCTTGATATGTGAATACCTTTTGAGGCATTTGAAATTAAATAGTTTATTACACTTGGCTATTCATTTTTCAATGAATTGCATACAAAAGGTTGAAAATACTAAATTGTTAGTTGTAAAGTATAATCGCTATTTTCAAATAAATTTTTGGGTCTCTTGTAATGTGTTTATTAAAATGGTTATTCATTTTCATTATTGTTTTTATAAAAATGGAAAAAATGAAAGAAATTACTAAGGGAGATCATAAATGTGTTTTAGTTATTTTCCCTACATAAATTAGTACTTTCACATTTTCGTCCAAAAAATGTTCTTCATGATGGAATTTCAAATACAAAAATATATTAATGTGTCAGATATGATATCATAAGTTTATATTTTTGTTCATATCAAAGATGAATAAAATTGATGCAGAATATTGTCAAAAGTAAAATTAAGAATTTCTCCATCCTAAAAACTAAAAAAAAATATGCAATACAAGGGCAATATTCTTTAATACATTTACAATAAAGTTTTAGAAGGTATAAACTTTTCAAACTGTTGAACTACTTTTAGAGTTAGAAAGCAACAACTTAGTTGTAAAACTGTAAGATTGGTTCAACAACCCTCAACGTTAGTTCCGCTGTCGCTCAAGTGAGAAGAACTAACTTTAGCAGTTTTTCACCTAGAAATAATGAATTATAAAAAAAATGAATTAGGGATAGGTATTCAAAAATGACCATGGTCATAGTGGATCGACCGGTAAGATTCTTGTATATTGTCTCTACAGACGTCTTCTCTGCGACCGGCTTTCCGTCAATCTTTCTTATGGACTCATGGAACAGATTCGGGATAAATGAGACAAGTAAGTAAGAAAGAAAGAAATCTATTGTCACTAGGTAAACCATTATCGACATACGGTGTTATGTGTATTCTTACTTGCAATTAGCTTGACACTCGTTCCCATACGTTACTCCATCTTTACCACATACTGGATCATATTCAAGTGTACAAATGCATTGCTTTTGACAGGGACATTCACCTTCACATGCGATGGTAACAGATCTGTAAAAAATGAAAAGAATAAAATAAAATATAAATTTTCCAAAGTGAAAACACTTTAAGTAGCAGTTTTATGTACTAAAATACGTTGACGAATACCGAACAAAAGGAGTAAGGGGGAAACTTCAAAATGAAAAATATTCAAAGGGAGGCTCTCAAGACCTTGCAAAACTGACACTGACTGTGGCCAATAATAAACTTTATTGTAAAAAGGTCCAATTTCAAACTATGTGAAGAAACCTTAATGTCATATAGTCTAACATCTAACAATTTGCCCTTAATGCTTGTCATCTTGATCAGCACCTAGTAAGTAGCTTTCATATCATGTTTCGTTTAAATGCAATCAGCAGTTCTCCAGAATAAGATTTTTATACATTTTCCATATTGTCCGATATGAAAGAAAGTTTCCTTGCTGGTAGTTATATTGGATGATGGATCGGCAAAATAGTAACATTTTGTTAAAGACTTGAAAAACCAATTTTTTACAGGAACCATATCAACATTTTGTGGCCAGGTTTGGTTCCAACTGACTTATAATTTTCAAAGAAACAGATCATTGAATTGTTTCCAATAAAATCCAAATCAAAAACTTCGTTCCAAATTGGACGTTATCTTTGATAAAGCGCTGACCTGAAGTCTTTTTTGCACGAAATCACCCTAAGACTATTGTGGCCAAATTTTGTACTAGTTGACTAAACAGTTTCAGAGTAGAAGTAACTACAAGTACAATTTATGCGAAAGAGTTTTGAAATATAAAAGCCATACGCCTGAGGTGTTGAAATATTACTTTATGTGAAGAAACACGAGTTGTCTAAGAAGGAAATTGTCAACAACATGGACGATATTGATAAGATCACTTCTCGTGAAGTTCCATCTACTGAAGAGAATGATTCTGATCCTGAGTGATTTATATTAAATAAACCCAAGATATGCAAAAAAGTTTCTGACAGCTAATTGTGTGTTGTTTCTTTGATATTTTATAATTGCCACTTTTGTGCCTATCTCTAATTTTAAAATAGTCCTTTAAAAATCAATTTAAAAATCAATTTCATTAAATATACACATACGAAAAATTGTCTTTTCATGCAAAATCATATAGATTTCTCTTTTTTAAGTGGATACATATTAGTTTTAAATAAATTTTATCATATGTATTTTTCGGAATTTATGAAGAACCATCAAAAATCTAGATTTGGCTTAAAATTTTCAATGATATCTCCCTGACCAGTTTTTTTACTACCCTCGACAAACCTTAATTGTTTGTAAACAAATACTATATAATTTGGGTGGTCTCGAATAACTGTTTCTAACTTTGACATTCATAATATGACTAAACTATTTTTTTTTCGGTCTAGTTAAATTTATGTTGATAGTTTATATTAATTTTTGTCATTGTTTGTTTTTTTTCAATTGGGGACTTGTTGTTATTTTTTTTTCTTTTCTTCCTCTCTCTTTTTATATTTTTTTTGTCCTGGAATTCTCTACTTAGGTCTTACATGTACTATATATTACAAAAAATCATTAACTTGCGTCTATAAAATAACAAGTTCATAGTTACGGACGAAATATTGTAAGCTTTCATTTTTACTAAGATCAAGTGTACAATCTTGATATTTGTATTAATGCTTGTGCATACCCGTGAAAGATATGACTCGAACTAAGGTTAATTTGTGAACTTTAATATCTTTTGTGTAAATGTGCAATTGGTTCATCGAACGAATCGGAATGCATTTGTCCTTTTTACCGCTATAGAAAAGATAATTTCTGTGTTAGTATACAAGAGAAGTACGGTGTTCTCGAATACTGATCATCAATGTTTCGTACTATATTAATATTAGTCGACACAGATGCAATATTGATTTTTCCTTAAGATAATAAATGGCTCAGCTCGTCTTCAAACCAATCTTCAAAGGTATTAATTATTTTTTAGTCTCTCCCATCTCTACTTTTCATTTAATGTTATTTTTTTCGTCACCCGTTTACTTAAACAATCTCATATTGTGTTAAATTCCTTTGCTCATCTTAACAAATAATTACCCAAAAAAACATTATTAAATATATTTACATTACTTACTGAATAAGTAATCCTGATACAAAGTGTAATTGGCGATTGACACTGTGAATTTGAACATTTAGTTCGTCACAGCTGACCGAATTTTGGAGGTTAGTTTACTGTTATATTGTATTGTATGTGCATGATTAGTTTATATTTTTTGTGTATAATGTTATGTATTTGCTTCCTTGTTAAAAGGTTATAACAGCATACCCTGGTGCCACTGATGTTGTACCTGTTTAACAATGAAACGCTAACTCTTCTTCTTGCTGTTGCATTAGTACAATACATGCCTTGGAGCCACTGATTTTGTAGTTTTCCAACATCTACATTTCTCTGATTTTATGATTTTTTAGTGTGTTGAATTTACTCCAGTTAATTTTGCTATATCCCATTGTAACAAACCTATATTTATATTTTGTGTGAGACGTTTTTAAATAATGTATGTACATGTGTATATATGTATGGTTGTTTTTTTTTCTAATTTCTTTACTTGTTTGTTTGTTTGAAATGAACTAGGTGGAGGTCATTTGGCAGATAACTTTCAAAAATTAACGCTTACTTTGCTGATGTAAATAGTATCTTTTTCCTTGTATAGTAGAATATTCTATAACCACTGTATGTGGTGTAATTTATAACATACTAGTTTTCAAGTGTTATAGTACGACATATATTAATGTTATCTGAATAAATTCCCATTTTTACAGGCCCTTAACAGGTCGAATGACATCCACATCCTCAACTGGTTGTTTATTTCTCTGTTTTCTTTATTCCCCTTTTTCTTTTTTACTACTCTATTTTAATGTTTGTGGTGACGTGTGTGGCGTACAAATATTTTATGATCCGATGAAATGGCTTGTTATATCATATTGTTAACCATGCTTGAGCCCAATGGGTAATTCTGTAGAAAACTACAGGGCAGTCATCGGATTATTCTATGTACGTATAACGGGCACTAGTAAATCGTTTAAGATATA
>MJUU01005121.1:26130-45424 GCA_002080025.1 Modiolus philippinarum
GAGTAGCTTTGGGAACATCGGTAATTATGGCGGAGGTCTGATAATTTATACAAAAAATTACCTATCCATATCTCGAAAACCTGAGTTAGAAAATCACTTAGATGAAACTGTTTGGTTAGAAATTAAAGGTAAAGGTCAAAAGTTTTTACTTTGTTGTACATATCGTCCCCAATGGGCAGACGTACAATACTGGACTCGATTGAATCATGCAATTGAACTGGGCTATCAGATCAATCAAAATATTATTTTGACTGGTGATCTGAACTCAGATTTATTTAAATTAAATAATAATCGACTGATTGAAACAATGAATTTATTTAACTTAAAAAATGTTATCGACAAACCAACGAGAATTACTGAACAATCCAGTACTCTACTAGACCCAATTATTATTAGTGACACAATTTATTACAGCTACGCAGATGTACTAAAAATTCCTTCTGATATCAGTGACCATGATGCCTCTATAATTTTTATTGATTGTCCTAAATTTGAATCGAAATGTTTTAAACGAGAGGTATGGTTATATGATAAAGCAGATACTGAAAAACTTTCTGAAAAACTTGATACGATAGATTGGAATGGACTCCTTTCCAACTTTGAGGATGTTGATGAAATGTGTAATACTTTCACCGAAACATTCCTTGAAGATGCAAGAGAGTGCATTCCAACTAGACTGGTTACAATTCGTAATAATGATCGTCCCTGGTTCAATAATGAACTTCGGAAAGAAATAAGAAAAAGGGATAGATTCCGCAAAACTGCAAGAAAATACAACAGACCGTCAGATATTGAAAAATACAAAAAACAAAGAAAAGATAGCCAAAGAAAATTTTGAAAAAAGTTTAGATAATATAATTTAAGATAATATATCAAAACCGAAAACTTATTGGAAAATCATGAAAATGCTCATTAAATCCAATAAAGGCTGTAACAACATACCCCCACTTCAAAATATAATTCAAGATGGTGAGTTTAATGATATCGTATGTGGAGACGACGAGAAATGTAACTTATTAAACAAATACTTTAATATTATCTCCTCTCCGGATGATGTAAATGTTCCACTTCCTAATATTACAAATAAAACTGAAAATATCCTTCAAAACATTAATATTTCTATAGACGAGATTTTAGATATTATAAAAAATATTAGATCCAAATAAAGCATCGGGACCTGATAAAATCAGTCACAGAATGTTAAAAATGTGCCCCGAAAAAATATCAATTCCCCTACAAATAATATTCAACAAATCGCTTCAACAAATTAAATACCCAACCAGATGGAAGATTGCTAATGTGATACCTATTTTTAAAAAAGGTGATAATTCGATTCCGTCAAATTATAGGCCCATATCTCTTATAAGTTGTGTAGGGAAAATCATGGAACGTGTCGTATATAAACACGTCTTTAATCATCTTAATATGAATAAGCTAATATACGAATATCAGTCTGGTTTTCTTCCAAAATATTCAACAGTTCATCAATTACTAGAAATGTATAACTGCATCATGAATTCACTAGAAAAAAAGGAAATTAACTGTTTTGTGTTTTGTGATTTCTCAAAAGCTTTTGATAAAGTTTGGCATAGGGGGTTGTTACATAAAATGAAATCATATGGTCTAAATGGGAATCTATTGAGTTGGTTCAAAAGCTACCTTGTTGGGCGTCAACAAAGGGTGGTGTTAAAAGATTCGATGTCATCACTTTGTCAGATATCAGCCGGTGTCCCCCAAGGGTCTGTCCTTGGACCCTTACTTTTCATTGTTTATATTAATGATATCGCAGAAACTCTTATATCACTGGGTCGCCTTTTTGCAGACGACACTTCCTTCAACTATTCAAGTCATGATGGATTGCAGATAAAATTTGTAATTGATCATGATTTGAATGAGTTGGATGAATGGTCAAAGAAATGGTTAATGTCCTTCAACCCCGATAAAACGGAAATAATGTTATTCTCTAATACAGATATCCCTACTCTTAAATTTACATTGAAAGGTAAAGATATTCCTATTACTAACTGTCACAAATATTTGGGAGTCACATTTAGCAGCGATACTAAATGGAATATACATATTGAAAATGTTATTTCAAGTATCTCTAGACATTTAAAAGTTCTTCGTAAATTAAAGTATAAAATGTGTCGTAAAAATCTAGAAAAATTATATATGGTATATATTAGACCGATATTTGAATATGCATGTGAAGTTTGGGATAATTGTGGGTTGGGAAATTCTAATAAATTAGAACAGCTACAGTTAGAAGCCGCCAGAATTGTTTCTGGATTACCGTGTTTTACAAGTTTGGACTTAATTTATAAAGAAATTGGATGGGAACCACTAGCGGAAAGACGAAAACGAAGAAGATTACAAATGTTCTATAATATACAAAATGGTAACGCTCCGAGTTATCTTTGTGATCTAATACCCCCAAAAATCCAAAGTACCACTATATATCCTTTGCGTGATGGAGACAATTTTATTGTACCCTATTGTAGACTTTCGACAACTTATTAATCCTTTATGCCCTCAACTATTCGTCAGTGGAACCAGTTACAGCCTACATTAAGAAATGTAAACTCTATCTCATGTTTCAAACATGAATTGCGAAAGCAAAATGAAATAATTAGAGTTCCTAGCTACTATAGTGTCGGCCCCCGGAAATTAAATATAATATTGACACAACTTAGATGCAAGTCATCATTTCTTAATTATGATTTATATAAGGTAAACATTATATCCAATCCGTCATGTCTTTGTGGTGCACATCGTGAGGACGCCTTCCATTTTTTCTTCGAGTGTCCAAAATTTACAATGCTACGAAATTCTTTGATTGAAAATCTGGCTTGGTTACCAGAGGTTTGTAACATAGATCTTAAACTTTTAACTTGTGGTAACCCAGAGTTAACCGATGCCCAAAATGAATATATATTCAAGCTCGTATACGAATATATCAAAAAGTCGGAGAGATTTCTTGTTGTTTGATTACCACACACACCACCAAAAATAACAATCATATTGTTTCAATCATTATCTAAGTATCATTGTACTTTATTTATTATTATTTTTTGTTATTCTTATGAAAAAACATTGCTATTTATTTGTTATTATATGTATAAGCATGCTCTAATATATTATTGTAAAAAATTGTATATGCGGGAGAAGACTTCATAAGTTTGTTTAACTTGTGTCTTATCCCTTTTGTCATTATATGAGCAAATAAAATAAGTTTAACCTAAAATATTACTGCTAAAAACGAGAAATTCGCTATTGGAATGTCGAAATTATAACGCTTGTCGTAAAGTTTTGTTTTTTTGTTTTCAAACGTCAAGAGTTGTCAATGTAGAGGTATAAGTCCAGGTAATTGCCGATGATGGTGCATCAGTGATCACTTTGATTTCGAGTTCATTTGGGTAAATGCGATGAGGGTTATCTTTAAAACAAGGATTATTCAACGTATTAAAGACTAATCATATATATAACGGAAGCTGAAATTAAAGAACGTGGCTAGTTTATTGTTTTTTCTGAACTGGCTCGTGTATGAACCTGGCTTCGTACAGATCAAGAAACAAATCTGCTGAGAGTGGCCCAAAATAAATCCCCATATATATATCCCTTATGTCTGCTAAAAAAAATTGACCTCCAAACTATACAAAAATGTTTTTCAATAAAAATGCCACCCTTGCCCTCTTCTTCCACTTTTTGAGTAAACCAGTGATATTAAACAAAATAATAAAAAAAGACATACAAACAAGTGAAAAAAGAATATCTTTTTCACCCCTTATAGTAAAAAAAAGACTTATGTATCACATTTCCGAGTACTGACTTTCACTTATAAAGTGAGTGAGTAGTATAGAGTGTAGAAAAATCAAATGTTTGACGCTGTTACATTGGTGAAGTTCAGTTGAATATAGGTATTTTAATAAGTCTTTCCAATTTTTGAGAATCTATATCTGATTCACCCCACTCGTTGATTATACTTTATTACTATACATGTATATGCTTACACCGTTTTTTTATCTTTGATCACAGTAAGTAATGAGGTCGGGGGCTTAGAAAGGTTTTTTTTTGCACTAGGCAGACCTAGCAATTGAGCTCTGTTTCTAATGACATTTATGTAACTAAGTACCTATTAGGTACAAAGCAGGATGATGTTCTCTTCGCTGAAATTGTTGCCAAAAGAAGACCATTCTTTTTTTCGATTGTTTAATATGTCCTTCCTGTTGGAGAGTTTGTAAGTGGGGTTGCCAAATGAATTGTCAGTTCCCAACTGCTTCATTACGTAGTTAATATGGTGCCTTTTGCAGATAAATGTGATGTTGTTATGAGCCTTGACAGCTGGTACAATAACAAAATTGTCATGGAGAAAGCAAATGTCTGTAAAGACCTCGTATGGAAGTGATGATGTAAGCATATCTTATCAGCTTTGAAAAATAAAGCGTTTCTTAATTTGTTTGTATTAATCGATGTGTAAAATTATAAATAGTTGCTATATTCGTTAGAAAATGAACAAGAGGAGAACATTGTATAAATTTTAACTTACTTGCACTCTGCAATACATTTGTTATCATAAGTCTTTCCATCTTCACCACAGACTGGTGCATATATTTCGGGGCACTTACATAAGCATGGGCATTTTCCTTTGCATTTTATTTGGATGTTACTGTGCAAAAAAATAATGTTTACAATGAAAATAAAAATTTAATAGAATACATAATCTTTCCATATATCCCTGCAATACATAATTTATTAAAGGTCATACTGCAGTGCTTTGTCATTCCAGCTTTTCTGTGCTGATGTAGTTAGTGTTTATAAAAATAATTTTTTTGCGCGGGTAACATTTACTCATAGCTTTTACTCTATACTGTCTCTTCCATTCTTCAAATAAACATTTACTCCAAATTCTTTTGTAAAATACATAAGGAAAGAAGATATGTTCTATGAGAGAACACTGAAGAAAAAACACGTTAATGCTAAAAGAAACTTTTTGACAATTCCTAATTTTACAGAAAAAAGGAGGAAATCGACAGCAGCTCAACCCTTGAATCCTACGTAAAGAATATGGAGTACATACAGATTGGCTTGCAGGTTCAATCTATCAAATCATGAAAACTCGTTAGATACTCAATTTTTGCAGAAGGCACCCTAAATGTATCCGTATGCATTTATAAATTAATTGCATAAATTCTCAAAAAGCTCGCTTGAATTGTAGTTGATCCGTTTAGTAATAGCAAAACAATCGAAAACGACTCAGAATTTCTCTTTTATTATTTGGAATTTTGGAAATCCCCTTTCATCATTTGATTTAAATATATTTATTTGCTACAGAATAAGCAATGGGATTGGACAAAAGTTTTATCAACATTATAAAAGTCCTCTCCCAATACAAGAATATGTTTAAGTGTACAAATATAAAGAATGGCAATACAATTATATAATAAACATAATACAAACATGAAAGATGTCTGAATAGAAAAAATAATAGACTAAAGAGAAAAATATATAACATATTGACTGGAGTGAGTTTTAAATTCATTATATCAATGTTGATCAAAACGTTTTGTACGATTGATAAAGTTTTGTACACAAGAAAATATATAAATATTTTGGTCATTCGAAAGGTTTTCATCACCAGGCAATAGAAATCCAATACTTATAGTAAAATTATTTAGAGCGGCAAAGAGATTGTCTCTGCACTCGGTGAATAAATTACATTCCATAAAGAAATACTTGCAATCTTGAAAATGATGCCTGCAATCACACGATGCTAACTATGTTTTTACGATAAAGATCCGCCTTTAAAGAACTGCACGTGTGTCTTAATCTGGCATGAAGGATATTTAATTTTCTATCTCCAAATTTGAAATAATCAGCTGGTTTTGATAATTTCGGTTTTACTATTCTTTTAAAGATATTAATGTTTCTAGAATTTCGTATTTCAGAACTTATTTGATTCCAGTATTTTGCTGAAAAATAAAAGAAAGATTTCTCTGAATTTGAAAGTCTTAATTGGGGAACAACAAAGTCATTGTTTTGGCGTAGATTATAATTCGACGCGTTGTTCAATATCGGAGTCATCAAATCCGTCAAATAAATAGGCGCAAGATTATTTTTTATTGTGTAAAACATGTTTAAGCGTTTCATCCCTCTTCTAATTTCTAATGTCTCCCATCCCAATTCATAGTATATTGACTCCCGACTGGCATATATTGGTAGACCGGTTACAATTCGCCCAGCTTCTAGTTGGAGCTTTTCTAAACTATGAACATCTTGTTGGCTACACCCATTCCAAACTTCTGAAGCATATTCCATAATGGGGCGAATAAAGGATATATAAATTCGATCCAAATAATTTCTATTTAGAATATATTTAAGTTTCCTAAAAACTGCCATTTTTTTACCCACAGATTGAATAATATTTAATATGTGCGAGTGAAATTTCCCATTACTATCAAATGTAATACCCAAATGTTTATGCGATGATACAAATTCTACAGTTTGATTTTGAAATAATACATTAATGTCTTGCGGTATATCTCGATTCGTAATTAAAAGTGCCTTTGTGTTCTGAGGGTTGAAATTTATTAGCCATGACTGAGACCATTCCGAAATTTTCTCAAGATCAATATTCATTATATCTTCGATAGTATGAGGGTATTGGGAAGCATATGACAATGAAGTATCATCCCCAAAGAGTCTAGCGAAACTTAACAAATCATCAGCAATTTCATTAATATATAGCAGAAAAAGGAGAGGGCCAAGAACAGACCCTTGAGGTACACCTGTGTTCGTTTCTTTTAGAGACGATTTTGAATTGCAAACAAACACACGTTGATTTCTACCAGATAGATAACTTTCAAACCATTTATAAAGATCACCAGTAATACCATATGCATTTAGTTTAGTTAAAGGGAAAATTCGCAAAAAAAATAAAAATTAAATATTTTATTCCTCATATCTTAGTTAGCACATAAATAAATGTATTACTGTTCAATTGTCTTGGATAACTGTACAAGACTGAATTTTTTGTGAGCAAATCCCGGTGCATTAACCGCCATATTGTCGTCTTGTCAACTTAAAAAGTCACGTGATACCTAAAGACCACAAAATACCAAAACTCGATAAGCCTGTGTAAAAACAACAAGTACATAACTCTGATCTGTCCAAATAAATATAATTTCTTTCACCAAATTCAACGATTTGTAATTTATTCAATAAAGAAGTGAAAATTTGCAGGTATTTTTTCTTAATATATCATTAAATTGATATTATATCCAGAACTTTTACGAAGTTCCCGTGTTTACAATTAAATACTAGTAAACAGAAAACATTTTGTAGAAATTAGGATTCATATACAAGAAGTATTCATAGATATGCAGGCTTGCACTGAACATATTGTGTATTAAGTATTTATTGAGAAGACAGGTGTCAGACCCATCCGACCACAACGTGTTCCGACCATCCGATCACAACGTGTTCACAATGTTACTTAGAGTAAATTAAGGTCTTATTCAAAATTTAGGAAATATTCCCTTTAAGAGACTTCTACCTGTATAAATCATATTTATTACTTTCTATAGATTGTTTTGAGGATAATAAAAGAGAATTAATGTTTTTTGTTATTTTGAACTTCTTTTCTGAGACCTTTTTGCATCGATTTAAAACATAAACAGCCAATTTTATTTCTTAGTAAATTTAGTATTTAGTTATTCTACGAAGAAGTTATGCTGAAAGAAACAGTCAGATTTAGACAAAAGGGTAACACGCTTGTCCTTGTTTTTCTACAGTAATTAGTTATTCCACGATCTCACTCGAACGCTTTAAATAACGATATAAACAGTGGTATGATTGTTTTTTAAAATGACCGAGATCTAGCCAAGTGACGTCACTCAGCTAAACTTAATAGCAGAAATGAATAATAAATATTGTTTTTCTCCTAAACCCGTGCGAATTTTTCCCTTAAACTTGGTCAGCGTGTTCACAATGTTACTTAGAGTAAATTAAGGTCTTATTCAAAATTTAGTGAATTTTCCCTTTAAGAGGCCAGTGTGCCAAACACGATCAAACGCTTTTGAGACGTCACAAAAGATCAGACACGACATTTTCTTTTCTTCCAGTGACATAATAATTCTATGATATATTTCTATTAGCTGGTGAACAGTAGAATGACCAGGAATAAAACCAGATTGGAACTTGTAAAATAACTCATGTGACATTAAGAAATTAAACAAATGCTTGAACACAATCCTTTCGAATACCTTGCCAACTGTTGATAACAATGATATGGGTCTGTAATTTGTTACGAGCGTTTCCCCCCTTTTAAACAACGGCATTACAGAAGAAATTTTCCATCATTTATGCTTCGGTATTCGTTTGCCGATGTATCATACTTATCTTAAGATTTGTTGCGTTCATGGCCATTTTTGCTAGTTTGATTTGCCTTTGTCATAATGTCTCGATTTGTGATACACTTAAATTGCTTTTTTTCAAATTAAGAATATTCCTTTCCGATATTCGTTTGCTGATGTATTGAATAGAAAAAAAAACCACAATTTTTTCACCAATTTATTTGAAAAAAAAATCGCGAAATTTTTGACATGCAAAAACATTTTTGTCTCCATTAACTAATCGACCCGAAAGTTTCCGAATGTGTTCGGATGTAGGCAAATTTCATATGAATGATTTCGAACGACTACGAACTCTTCTTGAGAATTGTCAGAAAAATCAGTGTATGAGGTTATTGTTTAACCAGCAATTCTTCTATATTTCTTTACTAACCTATTGAAAATTTAAAAATCACGTTTTTAATTTTGCTTTGTTATTAAATGCAATTATGGCTTAACAAATTTGATTCAGATGCTACTGATGAGAAGTCACTCCCTCAAACACCTGAATAGCAAAACACTGTTTATTTTGCAACTTGGGTATTTTGTAATTTTTGTTAAGAGCATTACCATAATGTTTTTTGTGCAAATAATCCTGAAGAATTTGTCGGCTAAATCAACATGATAGTGATACCCTTAAATACACTTAAGACTCCTTTGCAATTCTATTTAATACTGTTAAAAAACAAGGCAAGGCCCTTTTGGTTGAATTGATAAATTATTTTTCACGTAATATACACTTATTCAATGAGAGCCACCTTGCACGTCAGTTCATTTGAGAGACCAAAAATCTAGAAATTTCCTACGAGCAATTAATGTCATTTTTTGTTTATTTGTTTGCTAATTTTCTTAAGGTCATATTTTAATAATTCTTTTCGGTTGTATGGCAGTTCTCAATATGTTTTATTCATCTGTAAGTACAATTTCTAATAATGTAAAGTGGGGTAAAAGTTTAGACATCAATACAAATAGGACAAACAGGAAAATGTTTTATGCAAAACTTACTTGCAATCTGCCAAACATTTGTTATCATAGGTTTTTCCGTCAACACCACAAACTGGTGCGTATAATTTTTTGCATGGACATGACGGCTGACATGGACTTGTTGAGTTTTCCAAGATATATACGGTGATGAAAAAAGTATCAATGAAATATACAGTGATCAAAATATATGTTAAATGTTCAATAATACTTACAAGGATATGAAAACTTACAGGTATTACATAACGAAGATATCTACCGCGATTGTTTAACTTGTCAAGTTATTAAAACAACGACAGTAGAATACCAAAGGAGCAAAGAATCAAAGTTCAGAGACAACGCCAAAGGAAGAACATCAGAAGACGCAGGACCAAAACACAACAATAAAAACTAAAGCACTAATAGTGTGAACTCTCAAAAAGAGTGACATCAGGTGCTTTTGAAGGGTAAGCTTGTCCTGACCTGTATACAGCACCCGTCACATGGTTAGCGAGGCATTTATGGTTTTGAAAGATCTGTTTGGTAGCAGATCGGTTAATGCCATTTTCTAACCCGTAGACAGACCAAATTAAAATTAAAGATATTTTCAGTGTTAAGAAAGCATGTCAAGTTATTAATGATTTATACAGTGATGAGCAAACGTGTCAAGTTATTAATGATTTTTACAATGATGAGCAAACGCGTTAAGTTATCTAAGATATATACAAAGATTGGATAATTTCTCTCATTATAAAAGACTAATTCAGTGACAGGAAATTCTGTGTAGTTATCCAAATAAATCCAGTGATACGAAATATATCCAAGATATATACAATAACAGGAAAACTTCTCAAGTTAATACGAATAATAATTTCTCTAAATATATTGTACAGAAAACATAAAACACATATACAATTACAGTCTATACAGGCATGTGTGAACAAACATGAACATGTTATGAGCCTTGTCAGCTGGAACAATAACATAACTGTCATGGAGAAAACATCTGCCTGTAAAGACCTCGTATGGAAGTGATGCTGTAAGCATATCGTACCAGCTGTTAAAAAATTAAGCGTTTCTTAATTTGTTTGTTTTTCTCGATTCTTTTTTGACTTCTTCGGATTATGGCCTTCCATATCATTTTATTCAAATGCTGCTGTTGAGAGGCTACTCCTTGAAATACGTCTACAGTATATCGAAATTTACTGTTTATCATGCAAATTAGGTTTTTAGGATGTAGAATTATTCATAATTGATATAAAATCGGCACCAAAGTACTGACTATTTGGCTGGAGAATACCCTCGAGGACTAACAGTCCACCAGCAGTGGATAAAATCAGATTTGTTAGAAAATGAATCAACAGGAGAATTTGATATTAATTTTAACTTACTTGCACTCTGCAATACATTTGTTATCATAAGTTTTTCCGTCGTCACCACAGACTGGTGCGTATATTTTGGGACATTGACATGAACATGGACATTTTCCTTGGCACTCCATTTTGATGTTACTGTGCAAAAAATAATGTTTATAATGCAAATAAGAACGTTAACAATAAACATAATCTGTTCATATATCCCTGCAATACATATTACTGCAGTGCTTTGTCATTCCAGTTTTCTTGTGGTGATGTGGTTAGTGATCATAAAAATAATTTTTTTGCGTGGGTAATATTTTCTCATAGTTTTTACTCTATTCTCTCTGATCCAGTCTTCAAATAAACGTACATTCAAAATCCTTTCGTAAAATATATAGGGAAACGAGATATATCATATGATGGAACACTGAAAACAAAAATACGTTAATGTTGAAAGAAACTTTTTTACACTTCTTAATGGCACAGAAAAAAAGAGGAAATCGACAGCAGTTTAATCTCTGAATCCCAATCAGAGCATGTGGACTAGATATAGATTGGCTTACAGGTTCAATCTATCAAATCATGAGAACTCGTCAGATACTCAATTTTTGCAGAAAGCGTTCTAAATGAATCCATAAGCATTTAAAATTAATTGCATAAATTCTCAAAAAGATCGCTTGAATTCTTGTTGATCCGTTAAGTAATAGTAATAGAACACGACTCGGAAATTCCCTAATATGAATCCTAAAAACAAGTATATTTTTATTAAGGGGATTCGCTACTCCAATAAATGGGATTTGAAATTAACATGATTTTTTTTAGAAAATTAAAAAAGAAGCAATTTAATTGAAAAAAATGATAGGTTGATGATCTCGTTTTTGAGATTTAAGTGATTGAAAATTTGGCGGGAAACTGAACTCATAGGATTAATATTAACAAGGGTTGACCATGAATGAATGTGACAGAATAAATAGAATTCAGTGAATTTTTTACAGAATGCCCACAAAGATGTATAAAATGAAATAATGGAAAATAAGAAGGGGGTCAAAAAAATATATATTGCTTTTAAATGGATAAATCCCAAGGATTCCGAAAATCCCAAAACATGAGGAGCGAACCTCCTGAAGTTTTGTGGAATGCATGCAAATTTTCGGTTATTTGTTTTTGTCATGATGTCTCTATTTGTATTACGCTCGAATTGCTTTTTTTTAAATATTTAATGTAGAATATTCCCTTTCGGTATACGTTCGCACATGTATTGAAAAGAAAAAAAAACACATTTTCCCCAATTTTTTGCAAACAGTGTACGATTTGTTTTAATCGGTTAACGATGACTTGCAAATTGTTAAGATTGATTTCATGAAATGTTTACAGATGAAATTATCTATAAAGAATTTTTGACATGCCAAAATTTTTTTTCATCTCCATACACGAATCGACACGAATACGTGCGAATATGTACATGTGTTTGCGAGTTTAACACGAATGGTTTCGAACCACTACACACTCTGAATTCTAAAGAAATTGTAAGAATAATTAGCGTATGACGATGTGGGTTGACCAGCAATTCTTCACTGGTTATTTGCTCTTTTTCAGTTTTTAAACATCTTTTACAGATTACATTTATCACTGTTACTTATGACAGAGTATGAAATTATTACTGTTTAATAATTTGAAAGGGGATTTATATAAATATCATGAATATATAAAAATTTTGTTTATCAACAAAATTACACTTTATAGGTAAAACCAGTCAGTTGATGTGGTAACAAGTTAATAGGCGCAATGATCAATGATCAAAATGGGGACGATTGACAATGTCATGTCATGATTTTTTTAACATTCATCGGTTAAAAAGCAAAGGTCTTAAATTCATGATATGTAAAAATATTTCTTTATTTCCTGTGATGACGTAATAGGGCATGTAAGTCTCGTACAATTTTGGAACTTCCGGGATCAAAACTTGTACCCGGAAGTTACATTTTAAACCAAGATATATGACGTTTCAAACAAAAACTTGAAAGTCACAATCCTCTTACGTCATGCTTTGGCGGGAAACGTTTTCAAATTGCCTATTTATCGTGGATTCTCGTTAGTCACATGACGAGACTTACAGACCCTATAACATGAAAATGTAAAATTTGCTGACATAGTAAACAGCTTGAAAACAGATTGTTTGGAAGAGAACTTCTTCTTAAATGTTCTGTTGACGATATCTTAGAATCATTTTTTCCTCCAGGAAGCTTGCATCAAAAATTCAGTACAAGTTATGCACACTCAATCAGGTTTTCTGTGTCAACTGTGGCAAATAACACACTTAATTGGCAGATCCAATAGGGGGTTGTCCGTGGATGGGAACCTCCTTATTTGGACTATCATGTATTTTTTAGTGAATATCCTTATGTTGTACTAAGAAATATCCCCAAAAATCGTTCCGCTTGGCGAAATTTTCTTTCACTTCTAATTTGAACCTTTTTTTTAAAATGGCCAGGATCCACGCCTGCATATTGTGTACAGTTTCGAGTGTTGAAATCAACCAAAAATATCAAATAATAAAATACCGAAGTTACTGATATTTTATTTTCCTCATATGCGCATTTCGACAAATGCGCTGTTAACAGAGCAGGACATGCTTACCCTTCCGGAGCACCTGATGTCACTCTCAGTTTCACTGGTATTCACATTGTGTGTGCCTTTGTTTTGAATGTTGTAATTTCTGTTTCTGTGCTTTGTATCTGTCTAATATCATTGTTTTTGTGTCTAACGTCATTGTTTTCTGTGTTCTCATTTTGGCCGTGTCTTCGGACTTCGATTTTTGTAAATTTCACTCCTTTGTTCCTTCGGTATTCTACTGCCGTTGTCTTATGTCTCATCAGTGCAGATCAAACCAAAAAATTTAGAAAAGTCCATTCACCGAAAAACGCGTAAAACTTGATATAAGCGAAACATAAGCGAAATGTGAAGCCGCCTTCTATGCCTAATTTAATCAGAAAAAAGAAAAAAAACTCATAGAGAATGTAGTTACGGATTATGAATTTTAGACCTTTGCTATGCTATTTAAACAAGGGTGTGTTACAAATAATTTGATGTCATCACTACAGAAGTCTTGCATTCGGAACCACGATCTTATGTACTGCTATGGAATATCTGTTTCCCAGACTTCAACAGGTCTTTCACTTTTAAAGCTTAAGATGCAGGAGATGCTTACTATACCGGTGCACCTGATATCACCCATGTTTTATTCGATCCTTGTTGTTCATCTTTGTATGTGTGAGGTCTTCATTTTTTCTTTTCTGTTCCGTACTCATATGCGTTATGGATTCATATTCATTTACTCCATCTTCTTTCGTAAAATATTCATGATATGGTGAATAAAAGGATATTGAGTAAATACACATGAGACAAAGTCTCTACAAATACATGGTAAAAAACAAGCAAAGGAACAACGCTTTTATTGTTGTTCTTCATCTTGAAGTCACCATGAGGCCTTCAACAATGAACTTTGCTCATACCTCATAGTAAGTTCAAGACGGCCCTTAGCACCGGTTTAAGCGGAATTCTTTGCTAATTGTCGAGCAACGCTACATCCATGTCTTTCTTGGTCATGGGTGCGGGATTGTCAACAAACATCAATTAAACGGGCAAAGTGCTCTTACAATCACTGTCATCCTTTGCCCGACAAAAGCACTAGTGTCTTAAGCTAGTGGACAACTACAACATATAGACAAACACAGGGCACTCATCAAGTCGAATGCAAGAAAACTTTACGTTATAAAATAGTGAGATGTGGGCACTTAAAACAGGTGGTCTGGATTACATTTCGAAATTAATAAAAATAAATGCCAAAATTTGAAAGTATCAATAGTATATCCATATGAGAAATTCTCTCACGCACAAGTACACCATAACTGAAAAATATATATGTCTTTGTTTCTTTGTTTTTTTTCATGACACTCAATACTAAAATCCTGTAAATTTTAGTTGAATTTGTTTAGGGATTTTAGAATATAAGATCAAATATAATTTTCCGTAGGGTCAATTTTAAACTTAAACTGTGTTTGCCCTGGTGGTCATGTTTTTCATCGAATTGAAACGAAATAAGCAATCTTTATGGAGGAACTTAATTAAAACAATACAATTTACAATTTTTGACTTTATGGTCTCCCAAACGTTTAGATTTTATCGACATAAGTTGTCGAAATGCGCATATGCAGAATCAAAATTCACAGTGACTTCGGTATTTAGTTATATATTCAATTTGTTTTAATAGTTTCAGATAATGTGATGAACATGATGGTTTTCCCATGAGATGAAATGTAAAACTATGTTCAACAAAACTTACAGAAATTTAGATATTGCACGTTTCTAAAATAGAATCAACTTTCGGGTCAGCACCGAAGCACTGACTACTGGGCTAGTGAATAACCTTGGGGACTAATAGTCCACCAGCAGAGGCATCGAGTCAGTGGTAACAAATAACTAAATACCGACGTTATAGTGAATTTAATTTCTGTATATGCGCATTTTGACACATTGTGTCTCTTTAGTGCAGATAAAATATAAACGTTTGGAAAATCAGCTACTCAAAAATGGATAGAGAACAAATAACCAATACGGTCTAAATGATCTAACTAAACGAGCAATCTTTGTAAAGGACCTTGCCTACATCCATGTAATTCAAATTCAGTTTTGTTAAAGTTGCTTTAAGAGTTTTCAGAGCATATTGATGAAAATAATGTTTTCCTATAGAAATAAAATATTAAGGTTCCATTAAAGTAAAAAATTAGGACACTCAATAAATCTTAAACATTGCCTGTATTTTTCAAACTGCACGAAACATAGTAATAAATCATGATGAAATAGAAAAAAGAAATGCATTCTTTGAAACATGAATTACTGTAAAATTGTAAATTAATTTTAATTTACAATTCTATGACCAAATCTTTCCTTTGAATGCACAATCAAATTAAAAAAACAAAGATCAGAGGGTCTGGGAAAGGACTATTTTATGTCGAAATTGTTTTTGGCGAATACTATGATGTGTAATGCAGGGCAAGCTTATCTTGTTTTGTCTAGTAGCATATGTTTAAAGGTAGAAATTTTGGCAATTTCTGACCAGAGTGTTTGGAATTACCTCCCCTGTGTACACAAATTGAACTGAATCTTGAAAATGAATAGTAGTCCCAAAGATTTGGCATTAGCTTGACCTTCCTAAGATCTTTTGGTGTACATCCACCACAATATTGAAAGATATATGTCTCTTTTCAAACCTCTTGATTTTTTTGAACATTGAGAGTTTACCAGATGAAAAGATTCGCCCATAAAATAAAAAAAAAATCAAATTATTTACAATTTACACTGCGTACGTGTAGATTAGGTTTAATTACATCGGCAAACGAATACCAAAGCAAGATCGCGAAAAGGAGGAATTCTAAAATCATAAATACAAATTCACGGCAATTCACGGAAATTTAAAAGATTGCATTCCCTAATAATTTTATACTTCATTTCTTGCAGCTTGAGAAATACGACAATGTTTTATATTTATTTAGTGTCCTAATTTTTTACTTTAGTGGAACCTGTAAATAAGTTCTACGCTGATGATCACGTTTTGTCGGACATTTGTTAAAGAAAAACATAAATAAATCATTTCTGTAATTAAAGTGGCTGAATTTATTATCTTCGATGGTTTCAAAGGAAATGATAAAAATGTGAAATCTTAACATCGGACGATTGACGCCAAATGATAACAATTGCCCACACTGACCCTTTGAGTCAGATGAGCCCAAACGTGCGATGTATTAGTCGAAACTAACAAAAGGTTGAAACATGGTTTGAGTCTTACATGAAGGAACGAAGATTATCTACTAGAGTAGTATCAAAAGGGGGATTCTGCCACATCATGCAAAATCCTGCATAAAAATCCCTACCTCGAGGGCAAAATGCAAACAGAAAGGCATTCCTATTGAGCATAGGGTAAATAGAAGAATTATGTCTTTCGTACACAATGGATTCGTCGAAATCTCCCAAGATGGAGGTGACGACTTTATCAGCGAAGCTGCCTTCCAGGAAAAGATGAAGGATCAGAATCAGGAAGCCCTCAATTGGAAGAATTTGCCCACAGGGGTGATCTATAAGATCTCGGAGGTGGCGAAGTGGACGGAAAATTTGGCAAAAGCAAAATCCTCACTCTGAAAAATCGAGAAGGGGAGATCATCAAGGTATGGGCCTGCCCCGCGCTGAACAAAGAGAAGGACCCCTTACAAGGAGCTTACGTTCGGAGCAATGGATACAGGCTGAGCAAGAAATCTAATCAGCAGTATCTCTCATACGACTTGGTGCGGATGTAAAAAAAAACAAAAAAAAACTTGGGGGTGGGGTATAAAATTTTTTCCATCTGACTGGATGGGAAAAATTCTATATGGGCTAGGGAAATTTTTTTATGGGAAAAAAAATACTTCTGGTTTGATCTCGCCCCGAACGAAGCGGAGCGTAGCGTAGCGAAGTGGTGGGGCGTTTTTTCCCGGGCTTAAAGGAATGAAATCTTTTATTTTGGGGAGGAATATGCTGCAATCACATTTTTTGCAAGGAAAATACGTGATAAAAATGCTAAAAAAATATAATTCATGCCAAAAAAGTCAGCAAAAACAATAGGTCCGCAGATGGGATTCGAACCCTGATCGCCCGGACGTGAAGCAAACGCGCAACCACTAGACCACGGACGCGAAGGTTTCGGATTTCTAAATAAGGGTAGTCATTTGTGTGATGTCAATACAAAAATAGCAGACGACGCTTAATAAATTGATTTCTAGCCTTTTGAAGGTAAAATTAATAGTGAAGAATATTTTTTTAGTATCAAGGAGATATTCTGGTGAAGATATGATTACATTTTGACACCATGCATAAAATATATGAGGCATATTGTTGAACCGGTAGATTGAGAAAAATCGATGACCTTCATGCGTAAGATTGTTAATATGCTAAAATCATATTAATTTAATGTGCTTAAAGTTGAAATTAGCTAAAAAATCACCCAAAGGGCCCTACTGCGCATGCGCAAAATGCAACATAAATATCAGAAATTAGCATATTATCGTTGTCTGGCCAGACAGTCCCTATGGCTAAACCGTTGCTCACAAAACGTCAAGATATAAGACATGGGTTCGAATCTCCTGACGTTAGGTGGGGATTGGGTTTAGGGTGCAGGAGACCATCATTTCATAAAATTTCAATATGAAAAATACATAGAATTAATAGATAAAAAAATAATGATGGCAGTATTCAGCCCATAAAGAGCAACGGGCAGCTATAGGGAATATCAAGTTGAGGAGGACAGTAGAAAGTAGATGAGCTCAGAAGGCGTCTGAAGAAAGTGAGATAAGAAAGATGGATAAAATCCGAGCTCGGCAGGCGCCTGAGAAAGTAGAAAGATAGTAGGCCTACTAGTAGATAAGAAAGACGAGCTCGGCAGGCGCCTGAAATGTCCTCCTCAACAAGGGCCTTTTGCCCCCCCCCCCCTTTTTTTATTTTTTAACATGATTGGTCAAAGCTTCGCTAAAGTTCGGTGAGGGTTGACGCATCTGATCTTTTTCACCGTAATAATTTTTTAAGCAGCATAGCCAGAAATCAGCATCGGTTTGCTCATTTGCATATTGTAATAGGTGGATCAAGTTCGGGTATCGACAATCCCATTGAACTGATAGGCAAAATAACGAAAAACATCATTATTTTCTTAATACGGGGCTGTACATCAAGTGCGGGGACACATTTTGACAGAAAATTCAATAATAAATCACACGAGTCATATCAGATTGTCCTCGGAGATAATTTCGAGGTTCCTCAGCCCTTTGAAAATTTGAAGCGTGAGACCTTTAACATTTTATATTAAATATTTTGGGAAAATGGCTGAAAATGTCAAAATCCCCCACTTCGTTGCCACAATTTACCTACAAAGTCATTACAAAAACAAGTTGCGGGGGCAGAAATTAAAACTTCGAATCTAAAAAAAAATGCCACAACAAACCTTTTTCATGTAGTTTTTAAACTCGAGGTTCCCACGGAAGGTAAATATGCATCGATTTCAAAACGTATCAAGTCATCAAACTTGATTTTTCTCTGAAAATTCACGACTGGCGTTTTGTTTTGACATTGAAAACGTCATACGGAAATGTTATAGTGAGTCTAAAAAAGAAATCGGTAACGGATAAACCAAAAAACCCGTGTTTTACAGCAACGAAAGCAGTTTGACGACTTCTGCGTTTTCGAGGAATCCATCTTGTCACGTGGTTATTTTCTAATGAATATTCATAAGAAAAACCGACATTCATTTCTGGATATGGATTGCAGGAGCACCGTCTTCACCTGCAAGCTGGGATTTATATGTTTTGGCTAGTCGCACGGTATCGCGGTGCTTCTTTTTCTTCTTAGCGACTCGACGCGATATCAAGGACAGGACCATATTTCCCGTAGCACATAGACAGGCGAGGGAGCCCAGGGGAATGGATGCCACAGCACCCACACCAGTCAGAGCAGATCCCATCGTGCCACTGGTCAGCAATAGACTACCCACGGAACAAGCGCCCAGGGCAA
>MJUU01005122.1:0-48152 GCA_002080025.1 Modiolus philippinarum
TTAAATTTGAAACTATTTTTCCTAGGCAATTTAAGAACTGGTTTCCCCTTTATTATACTTTTTTTCTTGCCATGGAAATATCTCTCTGCTCTCTCATATACTGTTCTTGTCGTTCAACAAATGTTGGGCTTTTTTCGACACCCAAACAGTTTACATCTCCATCTTTTCCACCTGGATTCAATTTTCTTAAATCTATACTAAGCTTAAACGGACGGTTTCTTGTCTCAGACTGTGATCCAATATGTTGTACAATTTCAGTCATTATACCTGGGCTTTTACAGCTATCTTTCATTACTATATCCTCTTCATAAAGGATTTCTGAATTTGGGACGATGAAATTTACGTTCGCATTTATTGTTTGCAGATCTTCTTGCGTTTGCGTTTGACCTCTGTGTTTTGACCCCGACATGAATCGCAAAAACTTATCTTTAAACAAAAGTTTACCAGTCCTCCAAAACCGCTTAACAGTACTGTCATACCTCATTCCACATGCATTATTGACAGTAAACCATGCGACAACATTTAAGAATAATTTGTAAGCTATGTTGTCCAACGGCAATTTTCTATACGAAACTGATTTGACGACATCAATCCATTCAGAAACTTGGTCATTTTCCTCTATGTGTTCCGCAAAAGCTGGCATAAAGGGTGTAATTGAGTTGAGAAAAGTCTTACCTTTGGAATTAATGTTGTCACAGTTTATTATACATACGACTGACGTTTGACATTCCTTTTCTTCAAATTTGTTTTCAGTCTTTGGTCTTTTTAACGGTGGCTGTTCTAACGATTCTTCTAGGTTTATAACTGTGATGGTGTTATTATATTTGTTTGGTATATTGCTTCTACCGGTTTTTGCTTCTTCTGCTGGTATTACTGGAAACGTACTTTTTATTTACAGTATCATCTTTCTTAAACGTAATGATTAACTGGTCGTTTGCATGCTGCTGGATTGCATGGTATATCACATCGTCGAATTTTGATGATTGCAGTTCACACCTTCCGCATCGAAATTCTGTCATCTAAAAAGATACCAATGACACTTTATGAGATACAATTCCTCTCTTCTCAAAGTTAGGACCTATTGCACATGTTTATAACACAATTCAGAAAAAAAATATGTCAATTTATTAGAATAACATTGAATTCAAGCGTTTGTCAATATATATTTTAATTCATCCTGTGCTCAATTCAATTCACAAGAAATTATAAGGCTTTTCTGTGTTTTTGTATACGCCAATATGGTGTTGTACAAAACGGTGAAAAGGTGTCGCAAGCTCTTTAAATTCACCTTAACAAGAAGTCGCTTCTTTGTTAAAAGGTTCACATTGTCGCAAAAAAGGAGTTTCCTTTTTTCGTCATTTTTCGATTTACTGTGAAAAAACTGAGGTCTAGAACCTTTCCAGGTGGCTATGATTATAGCAAATTATTTTTCCTATTAACGTGGTACTAAATGCGCATATATAGTTTAATTATCAAGCGTTCAGAAGAAAAAATGATTTACTACGATATTTTGCATATGCGCTTAAATTTACCTGGTCTCCGTTGTAGATGAACAAAACAATGTATTTAAAAACAAAACTTAATAACTATCAATGCATAGAATTAACACTTATACACTCTCTCACCTTATTACTTCTTTGTCGTCATGCCGGATGCTATTGCCGTCTGATGTGTCCCACAATTCACTTGTAAACAGTAATCAGGAATGCAATTGCTCACAAAAAGGCAAATTTTAGCGTCGCACTTCGTACCCAGTGATATGGGACATATGCTGAAGGGACTTCAGTGCAGATCAAATCAAAATATTTGAAAGACAATAAGCCAATTTTGTAAATAGAGAGATAATTTGGTAGAGCACAAATAACTAAAAAGATCTAATTAGAAAATCAAAAACACATGATAAGGACAGATCGATGCGAGAAGAAGGTACTCCTTAGTTTTAAGATTTTTGAAAATTTGATATTGCAAGGTTCCGGATAAAATCGGTTTTCAGGTAAGCACAAAAGTACTGACTACTGGGTTTGTGAATATGTGGTAATAACTTGCAAAGCACCGAAGATAATGTTTATTTGGGTTCTACATCTGGTCATTTCGCCAACATATTTCTCAAACAAAATATCTGAAAGACCATAGGCCACATGTTTATTAAAACTGTGATAGAGCACAAATAACCAAAAGATCTAAATGGATAGCCAAACAGGCCAAAGACAAAGCTGTGCAAGAGGGAAATACTCCTTGGTTTAAAGCAAATTTTCTAAAATGAAGATAGTTTTCTCTGTAAAATTTGATATAAACCTTTTATTAGTTGATATTCTAGATAGTACTCAACATTGAAAGAACCTTATCTTTTTCTCCTGATAATAGTTAATTTCTTGATGGGATCTGCAAGGTGTTGATTATCTATTATAGAATTTCCGTGATTTTTTTTTTGCTATCAGAATATAAATCAAAATCGATGTCCGTAGCATATACAGAAGGAGACACGTGAAAAGGAACGTCAAATCTACGATCACATGAAAAAAACTGGGACAGCCGTCATATTCCCGACTTAGAAGCGGCATAAGTTGTCGAAATGCGCATATGCAGAATTTGAATTCACAGTAACTTCGGTATTTAGTCATTTGTTACCACTGGGTCGATGCCACTGCTGGTGGACTGTTAGTCCCCGAGGGTATTCACCAGCCCAGTAGTCAGTACTTTGGTGCTGACCCAAAAGCCGATTCTACTTGGAACCTTACAATATCTAAATTTTTGTAAATTCTGTTGAAAACTAAGGAGTATCTCCCTCATGCAAAGCTCTGTCCTTAGCTGATTTTGGCTTCACATTAAAATCATATTGGCTATTTGTTCTCTATCAGTTTTTAAACATCTTTGAGTTTATGGTCTTCCAAACGTTTGGATTTTATCTGCACTGAAGAGACATAAGTTGTCGAAATGCGCATATGCAGAATTTGAATTCACAGTAACTTCGGTATTTAGTCATTTATAAATAAAATGATGGATGAAACATAAGTTTTGTATGTTTCCAAATGTAAAATAAAATTTGCGTCATCAATGATTAGCACAAGAACTAAAGTTTTACATATAAATGACAGAGATAATGTCTAAACCAGAAGAAATAATAAAATCCATTATATATTTTGTTCATTTTTTGCATGTTTGAATAAAAATTCTGGGTCATCATTGATATAAAAGAAAAAACTGTTAAACATTAATATCCCTTTCAATATCTATATTCTATCAGCACTTACACATCTTTCGATTTTAGTCATCCAATGCTTTGATTTGATCTGCACTGATGGGACATAGGATTCATCATGTAAAATCTGGAAAGTTCTGTCAAAAATATGACGTCACATAAGAGAATTCACTAGAGTGTGTAAATTGCAGCATGTTAAATATAGATATTTAAGGATTGCGATCATAATTCTGCTGTCTAATGCCCATCAAGTGACAACTAGACATTGAAATAAACAAACTTTGGAAATTATTCCAGCCACATATTTGGCATTTATTATGAGCTGTCATCCTTGTGACCCCTAGAAATTTCAACATAATTGAAAATCGGAATTGATTATTGACCCGTCTAACGTAAAATAACAGCATTCAAGTCTTATCATGCGACACAATTAAATTCAGTTTTAAGGTAGTAGACCTAGGTGATCCTAGGTGAAGGGACATAACCCTTTTAATCAGTAAGGTGTTTGAAACAGTCAGTTTCATCGTTGATTCTTAAGCATTTATGTGAAAAAGAATAACAAATTATCTATGCTATTAAGAAGCTTTGAATATATTATGAAAATAATCTAAACAAACATACACAAGATTTACAAGAGTTATATCCCTTAACCTTGGTCTATCTCCTTAAATTTTTTGCATTAATATCTCTTCCTCTATTGGTAGAAACAGTCCCTCTAGTGAGATGGATAAGATTATATACCTAGCTTGTATTGTTATCTATGGCTGTCTATGACCACTTGCATTTCACTCTCAAATTAAAATCATTACATTATAAATGGACCTGTAGATTTTCCAAATATGTAATATCAAATATTTGACTTTAAACAAAGGCATTTTTGGAATTTTATGTCTTATGCTGAAAATGTTTTGGCGACGCAACAAAAAATAAATATTGTTCATTTTCCCAGTTATTCTTAATTGGTAATTTATTTTACCCCACTCGTTAGAGAGTTGGGTATATTGGATTCACCTTGTCTGTCCGCCGTCCGTTCGTCCAAAATTTATTTCTTTTACATTTTTTTAAGCTTTTAGTGGAGGGATTGATTTGAAAATTGATATGCAGTCTCTTTGTGATTAGTTGTAAGGAACGTCCTATTTTGAGTCCTATCGGATGTGTACTATCGGATGTGTACTTCGTTTTTAACGATATATGGACTTAGTTACAAAATGTAGTGAAACATAATTTTTTTTTTCGTTGCAGTTTTCTCACCTTCTTTAAGAGGGATTGATTTCAAAATTGGCATGGATAGTTGTAAGGAACGTCCTATTTTGAGTGCTGTCAGATGTGTACTTACAGTTTAACGAAATGTGGACCTAGTTACGAAATGTAGTGATTTTTTCATTGCAGTTTTCTCAGTTCCTATAAGAGGGATTGATTTCAAAATTGGCATACAGCCTGTATATGATTAGTTGGTTACTACATTCTGTTTATTCTTGAGGATTATTTATTGTATTTAAAACCTGTTTTGTGTCCACACACACTTAAATTTGCACTTGACATATTGATCAGGGCTATCACTGGTTGCCATTCGGCGACAGCTCTTGTTTACAATCATGATTATTTTTTGACAATATGAACTATTTGTTTTATTCTATTCAATAAGAATCAAACATTTTCCTTTCAAAAACCATTACCGAATGAAAAATTAGCTAGATGCAGTTATAACGAGCAAAACATGAAACTTCAGCATGAATGATACGGACATTATTAAATGAAGAGTCAAAGAATATGTAATAAACACAGAGCTATGCGAGTAATGCTCGCATAACTCTGTCCTTAGCAGATTTTGGCTTAACTATTTAGATCTATCGAATAGGTTATGTGTTCTCTTTCAGCATTTCGATTTCCTAATTTTTACATTTGATCTGCACTGAAGAGACATAAGTTGTAAAAAACATGCATTTGCAGAAACTACATTATTAGTTACTTCGGTATTTGTTATTTAACAAGTTCTACTTTATTAGACGAGCATACTATCTTTTCATTATTCACTATAAGATAATAAATATCTTTCTTTTTTTTTCCTTTTTGTTAAGGTATGAGAAATGATTTCAGACTACAAGAATGCCAAGGATCTCAGTTTAAACAAACATTCCCGGATGTAGACTATGCCCTTTTCGGATACAACATTTTGAAAGGATATCCTCTTGCTGTTGGTCATGATCCTGGATTTACATATCCGATTTTTACCGCAGATTACTCTGAAGGGAGACAATCAGCAGACTGTCGGTACAGTATTCCGCGTGGGCTAGCTGTTGTTCCAGATGTTTCATGTGTGACGTCATTTACTTCAAAGACTGTGCAAACTAAATATGAATTTTCCAAATCTCTTTCGGTTTCTGCCAGTGTCAGCGGTGGTGGATGGGGTGTCAGCTTTTCTGCAAGTGCAGGATACAAGGAATCCTCCTCTGAAATAGCAACAGGCGATTCCGTATTTATTTTATCGACTGCCAAATGTGTTTATTATTTTAGTAAGCTGCTTGCTGATGATGCTCCTCGTTTAAGTAATTCATTTTTGAAATGGGTATATAGGTTAAATAGTACCGACACAAAAGACGTGTACATAGATTTCTTTGATATTTATGGTACATATTACCTTTCTTACGTTACGTTTGGAGCACGATTTACATATGAACACAAAATGAGTTCTAAAACATTTCAATCAGAGCGTTCTAAAGGTGTGAATGTCGCTGTACAAGCTAGTTATTCAGGAATGTTCAGTGTTGGTGGAGGGTTTTCAATGGATTCCTCGCAGAAACAAAGTGCAATGGACTTTTCAAAAAATGTTGAGACCAGAACAATTACAGTAGGAGCACCTCCCCCAGCTAATGGTGATACAATGACATGGGCTTCAACTGTCAAGGATAGTCCAGTTCCCATGGAGTATAAACTAGAATCTATTGATAAATTATTTTCTGAAAAGTACATAAAAAACATCAATGTAAACTATAGAAATATAGCCCATAACATACAACGCTTTAAGTTTGAGTACTGTGAATATTTAAAAGAAAGCGGCCAGTTAGATTCATGCGAAAGTCTAACACCTGGTATTGTTTTAATAAAAACAAGACTACATGGGCATTATAGATATAAGCATTTGTCCTTTACAGAATGCATTGATTTCTGTTTAGATGACCTTGATTGCGAAGCCATAACATATTGTCAAACATGCAAAGAAGGGGACCGAGTTTGTTACATGTACGCAGAAATGTCTAAAACTAAATCTGTTCAATTTCCCTTCCCAATGGGATGGGGAAAACATTTAAATACAAAGTCTGCTTCGTTTACAGATAAAGGAGACGAATGGCAAAGCATAGTGTTTGTTACAAAGATTGTCACACATACTCATTTTTTGAATACAAACATAATTGGAAATGAAAGAGGATCTAAAAACACCGACACGTGCATTGATTCAAGGTCAACATGTGAATCATTCTGTAAAACAGATGTTTATTGCGAAGCGTTCACTTATAGAAGTTGTAGGGGAAAAATCAAAAATTGTCTTTTATACAGCCAGAACCGTATCAAAAGTCTAAAACAGGAGGTCGGGGTGGATACATATTTTATATCTAATCGAGAAATGACCGAGAAAACAACAGTTGCACCACGAGGATAGATTTTTTTGTTTTTACTTACTTTTTTAACGCTATTGAAATCGGAGGATTATGGTACATGTTATTGGTTTGCTTTAAGAAATAGTCTGTAGAACAATTCCTTTTTAATTCAGATATCAAATAAAAGAACTGGAATATTTTTATACATATAACAATAAAAGATTTTTTTTGTCTTATTATTTACTAGTATATGGTTGCAAACCATTGGTTGTATTGTGCAGTTGTTGGCGCCAACAGTGTACAAAAAAGTGTGTTGTACATGTAGTAGACAGAAAACAAAATGTTTCCCTATACACTGATAATGTTACACTTAACTTTCGTTTTCATTGCAGGACACGTTTCCGAATAAGTTGCAAAGTTGGTCTTTTCGTAGATTTGGCTGTAGAAAAGTATACTACTCAACAAAAGAAACGATACACTGATTTTATCAAAAATGATATTTTACTTTCTAGCTGAAAACCATAACTCGTAGACAAAATGTATTTTTTGCATGTAAGAATTAACATTATACCCCAAAATGCCTCTTGCAATTTCTGAACTATCTCCGGTCATGGTCAAGGTCATTATTCGCAATTTCTGTTTGCACACGTAAATAGCGAGTATATCCACATTTTCTTTTTACCAAACCATTACTTCAAACCTCTGTTGCTATGTCGACCATGATTTCTTCGGGCCTATTTTCCGTTTTCAATTACCTTTCTCATACGTGTAAAACGCGTGTTATGCGAGTTTGACGTTGCGACGTCTCACGGGATCTGCTGCCACGTGATTAATCATATGATGAGCATGTTTGCTTTAGATTAATCAATAGTCTTTAGTTTGTTCTTCTTTTTTACAATATCAATGAATTGGGAGAGCAAACAATCAATATCGACCGTCTGGCCGCGCTAAGTCATTGTCCAAGTTGATTTTGGATTTAACGGGGCATCGAAATGAGACATTGTTTTCCACCTTTTAAGATGGCAAATTTTTAATGATGAAGTGTCCCAAATATTCACATAAAAAATTAACTCATCTATCAGTTAACGGCTAACGTGATCATCCGGCGAAAAACTTCCATTTCGGATTTTCATCGTATACGTTTCGGGATTGTTTTGAAAATGATATTAACAAACGCATTTTGGCGTTGAATACATTTATACACTAAGATAGAAACTTGAAATTGCAAAATACAAAAATATTTACAAAATTAAGTCTGTATCGTTTCTTTTGTTGAGTAGTATATGTATTCTTTTTACTGTTTAATGGGTTCTTCATTTTGTCAATTGCTCCTAAGAGAAGTCTTTATCTTGAGAATTTCATTTGATTCGAGTAACAATATAAATTGAACCAAAAAGTACAAGAACTAATGTTTCGATTTTTACTTATATCGTGATGTAGTTGATTCCTGTATCTCCACTACCATTTCCGATGCTAAACCAGACCAATAAATTTCAAAATCGTACTGAAAAGTCTTTACATATTAATTATTCGGACATATTTCTCTCCATACTTCTTGACGTATATTTTCATAATGTGTCGTCGAATTGTTTAACATTTACCTATGATTCAGGTGATCTGAAATTATGGATTTCCTTTGTTTGGGTTCTGGTGCTTCTGGTGGGGAATGAATTTCCGAAATGGCCATACAGCTCATTAAAATTAATACAGTTGGAGTTAACATATGTGTTATGGTCTCATGTTCATTTACTCCATATCCTTTCGTAAAATATTTAATACAGGAGTTTTATTGCAGTGTGGAGTTGGTTAAACAATTCCCCGTGGAAGAGATGTATGCTCTTTATTTTTCTTAGATATGGTGTACTTGTACATGAGATAACATTGTGTATACACTTTGTTCAATTACTATTATCTAAATTTATGTAAATTCTAAAACCCAAGGATTAACTCCCTCCATCGTAGTTTTGTCCTAAGCTATATTTGATATTTATAATTGTTCGGATTTCGTTTGGTTTTATGCATTTTATATATATTTTGAAATTATGGATTTCCTATGTTTGGGTTCTGGTGCTGCTGGTTGGGAATAAATTTCCGAAATGGCCATACAGCTCATTCAAATTAATGCAGTTGGAGTTAACATAATTATGTGTTATGGTCACATGTTGATTTACTCCATATCTTTTCGTAAAATATTCACGGTTTTTAAAAATGTATTTGAAATTTGCATTTATTAACGCTTTCCCGTTGAGCATCTAGGCAGGTCGATATTGGAAATGGGCGGTGAAAATCCCAGGTGATTTCAATTTTGGTGGACAAAGGCTTTCCTTGTCTAACTATTTATTTCACTACAAACTCTTTAAATTATGGCGACATGCAAATTGTGTATTTTGAAGTCTGTGCAATCTAAAAGAAATATCTCCTTATGCATTTACCTCTGTGATCTTCTCGTAGAATAGGCTGTCATTTTGTAAAAACTTGTAATAAAGAACACATTAAAAAAGGACAGTTGTGTGTCATATGTAACATCAACTATTAAATATAAATGAAATGTTATTGAAAATTAAAGAATTACTGCGGTTGCCATAGAAACCACAACAAAAACATGAACTTTTGAGAAATGCACTTTTATGCTAAAAGTTATGTTTTGATTTCTGTAATATGTAAAACAAAATTAAACGGGGAACCTCTGTCCAATTTTTTTAAGAATGGGTCTCGTAATGCTCAGAATTCTGATATGGGGTTTTTTGGGAGAGGTCTGTGTTTCGCTCTGCTAACAAATTAAACATGTTAAAAATGTAGTTGTTTATTTATTGTATTATTTTGAGAAATGCATTTATTGTATTATTTATTGTATTATTTTGAGAAATACATCGGTAATATTTTTTTGTGTTAATTCAGTTATTTAACCTTTTGCGTTATTATTTTGTAATATAATTAAAAACGCTGATTAATATCAGTTGCGACACGTAGTTTGTTAAATTCTCGTTCTAGCGTTAATTCTTTTTGAGGTCCCATCCGTTGACCTTTATCAACACGGCGGGTATCTTATAAGAAACAGGAGATGCTTACTCTACCGATGCGCCTTATATCGCTCATGGTTTTTTATTGGGTCCGTGTTGTTCATCTTTGTGTGTGTGTGTGTCTTCATTTTTCTTTTCTGTGCCGTACTCGTATTGTGTCTCTGTTTCTTTTTTGATTCCGATATTGCCATTGTCCTTGGATTATTCGTTTTGGATTGACGGTTCGGTTCTCACTTACTTTTTATTTTGTGTTCAAAACTGCCCACTGCCAAATTGTTATGGATAATTTTTTAATTCAGAATCATTCAAACCATATCTGTCAATGATTTACGTGACTGTGTAACAGGCATTTCTTATTTGTCCATTCGGAACATCTCATATCACGTACCCTTCATAAAAAAAAAGCAGTGAAGGGTGCAACCTTTGAATAAAAGGGGTTTCTATTATGGTTCTAACCTATTTTATCATTCATTTGATTTGATCTGCACTGAAAAGACAAAAGCTGTCGAGATGGCATTATGCAGTAACTACGCAAAATAAAAACACGGGCAAACATTAATGTTACTAAAGTAGTGAATTCGAATTGTCGTTCGATTGGTTATTGTCTTTTTTGTTTAAATAATATGTTGATAAATAAATAAGTTTTTTTCAGTCATGGCCTTGCGTCAGTTTTAGGATTTTTATTTCACTCTAATGCTTTATAAAATTATAGATGCAGTTTCAAAATTGAAATTCGAACCTTAACGTAAATTCCACTGATAAATCAAGAAAATAAGAATAGCAGCAAAATACCATTTTACCCTATTTTTTTCACTGATATCCCCGCCTCCATCCTCTTCCAACTTTGGGACAGACTGCTCATTCAATTATTTGCCATCACTTCCATAAAATGAATTTTTATGTTAAACCATAAGCATATTAATGTCAGATAAGTTTCAAAACATCTTTCTTGCGTAATTTTTCAGTGATCGGATTTAAATTTAAACCATGGTGAAGGTATCCCTTTTTTAAATCACGAGTAAAATATTATTTTTCTTTAATAAAAAGTCTTACGATTACTGCTTCTTGTTTAAAGCTTTACAAGAAGATATAAAAGAATTAAGTTCATTAACTTTTATAATTGTTAAACTCTTACATTTCTAATAGCAATATATCTTCCTTGTACCTAGTGTTCAAAATTTTCCGCTGTAAAAATTCGGTCTTCAAAGCAAAAAAAAATTTAAAAAAAAATAATAGATGGGCTAACCAAAACTTCGCGCGAAGACGGATGGACGTACGGACGGTACCAAAACAAAATCCCCGTGTTTTCTTATTATAAAAACACTAAGTCGAAAAATATAGGAGGAGTTAAACTGACAAGCTGATATATGTCAAAATTGACATTTTGGGCCTCTTGCTTGCACCAAGACCAATATCGAAAATCCGAAACATCAGCATACTAGTATATGCAACATTTCTATAACAAAATCAAATCACTAAATCAAAAATTGTAGGAGGAGTATCACTGACAAGGTTCATAAAGGACAGACGGACATACGAACGGACTGACGGGACAAAACAATATCCAATATTTTTTTCAGAAAAGTGCGCGCGGGGATAAAAATATGGTTTCAAGGTCACAGTAGGTAACGTTGTCCTGCGAAGGTATGCTTTTATACGATAATTGTCCTGCTCTTCTCCGATTGTCCCGGATGCAACACGAATAATATTGAAAAAATGTAAACATGTATACGCTTTCACCATATTTCTTGAGATTGGTTGTTTTCCTTAAATCTGAATAGTTAATCCTAGATAGTCATCATATATCATACTACACCTTTTTAATCTCTCAAATCCATCAACGCATATTTGAGATATTTACAAAATTCCAGTTTCATTAGAAATACAGTTTTCTTTAAAATTAAAGCACAAACCACTCACAGTATCGACACTTTGAATACATCGAAATCCGACGAGAACAACGACGTGAATTGCTCTGGAAGACCGTTATTCCTGATTTTCAATTTTAATGTGCCCTGACTTTTACCCGATTTAACCTGGCTTTTGTGCGATTGGTCCCGGAATTTAAACGATGCCAATTTGATTAAATAATGAAGTTATTCCCGTGTATTGCATCCCACTTTAGTTTCATTAAAAATACAGTTTTCTTTATAATTACAGCACAAATTTTAAAATAAAACCCCTTACAGTATCGACACTTTGAATACATCGAAATCCGTCGAGAACAACGACATGAATTGCTCTGGAAGACCGTAATTCCTGATTTTCAATTTTAATGTGTCCTGACTTTTACCCGATTTGACCTGGCTTTTATGCGATTAGTCCCGGAATTTAAACGATGCCAATTTGATTAAATAATGAAGTTATTCCCGTGTATTGCATTCCACTTTTAAGAAGACGATGAATTTAGAGACAAAACAGTTACAGACCTATAAATGACAAACGAAGCTAATTTTTGAGAATAAAAAAGGGCAAACGAACGTTCAATGATTTTTTTTTTGCACGATGTGTGGGGGAGTTCGGCAAATATTTTTCGAGCTGTGGAATATTTACTTTATTTATTGATAAATGTAATGAACTTCACGATGCTGAGAAAGGATACTTCTGGTTAAAACCTCTATTTCAAGTTGGTACATAGTTGCAAAGATATTTATGAGAAAGTGTATTAGACACCAGATTGATTTAAACTTATTTTATTGTCTTAACATGACAATTGGATTGGGCACAAATTATACAATTTAGGATTGCCCTTTCCAATAATTACATAATATACATACATAGACATAATAAATACAATTATTTCTAGTATACGTTTACAAAATGGATAGCAACAGAGATGATAATTACGCTGAGAAAAGGTAAATAAAAGGTATTAAGTGTTAGCCCGGTCGTTCGACTGATTGAAAATAAATTTAGTTTGTAAACCGCCCTGTTTCTTTAATATATGTTTGAACGTGACTAAAAATTAGTTGGTTGGTTTCCTGATCTTGTTCTTCCAACCCATAAAGTAACACGGTCAAATTAAATGGAATATTCATTGGTGAAATGCTAGTAGTTAGTTTGTTTCGTTGAACACGGAATTTGGAGCAATTAATAAAAAAATGTTCTACTGACTCAACGGCTGCACCACATGCACAAGAAGCATTCTCAGATAAATTGCAGCGGAATAAATCATAATTAAGAGAACTACAATGGTTTCTAAGTCGAGCGTGAATAATATTAAGGACTCGATTCCCAGTGTAAAAATAGCAAGGGGGTTTAGAATAATGTAAGTATTTTATTTTAAGTTTACTTTTGAAGATATTGACAGAAGTTGCACTACGCAACTGTGTATCAAGATCATTCCAAAGTTTTAGTGTGGATGGAAAAAATGAACTCTGATAAATATTTAGACGGCACAGAGGTACAGTAACATTTTGACTATTCCTCAAGTTGTATGGTGTTGTGGTTGAAACAAGAGGCGGCATTAAATCATTTAAATATTCCGGACACTGACCGTTTGTAATTTTATAAAATAAAACACGTTTTTGTTGCTCGCTTCTAGCTGCAAGTGTTTCCCAGTCCGTTTCTTGATATAAAGAGTCTTTACTTGAATAAGAAGTTAACCCTGTAACGATCCTTGCAGCTTCAAGATTTATTTTCTCTAATCGATCAGAGTTAACTTTACCACAGTTGTCCCAAACTTCGCATGAATACTCAAGAATTGGACGAATGAATGTTAAATATATTCGTTCTAGAAAAGTCCTGTTAAGTTGAAATTTTAATTTTCGTAGTACGTTCAACTGTTTGGACGCCTTTTGAATAATGGAATTTATATGAGACGTCCATTTACAATCCGAACTAAATATAACACCTAAATGTCGATGAGCAGCAACTGGATCAATGAATGTGCCATTAAAAGTAAACGAAAAATCAGTATTTCTGTCTCTAACACTAAACACCATTATATCAGTTTTATCAGGGTTCATTTTAACCAGCCATGTTTCAGCCCATTTTGAAAGTTTACTTAAGTCGTGATTAACAAAAGTGTTTAAAGTTACACTATCTGGAGCACAATGACCGACTGACGTGTCATCTGCAAATAGTCTACATAAGCCTATGAGATCGTCAGCTATGTCATCAACATAGACCAAAAATAACAAAGGTCCCAGCACAGACCCCTGGGGAACCCCAGCATGCAGCATACCACAATTTGAAACATCATCTTTAAGAACGACTTTTTGTTGTCTAAGTGATAGATAACTGTCAAAACAGGAAAGCAAATTTCCCTTAATGCCGTAATTTTCTAACTTCCAGATCAGACCCCGAATCCAAACCCTATCGAAAGCACGACTAATATCGCAAAATGTAATAGTAGTCAGTTGACTGTTATTTAAGGCCAACAATATTTCATGATATAATTCAATCAGCTGATGACTGGTAGAATATTCCGGTAGAAATCCAGACTGAAACTTATAAAGAAGAGAGTTCGACGAAAGGTGGTTAAAAACATGTCGATATAATTTTCTCTAACACTTTGCTAGCACAGCTTAATAAAGCAACGGGTCGATAGTTTGAAACTAAAGACCTATCACCCTTTTTATAAAAAGGCACAACGTTGGATATTTTCCAACTGGATGGAAAAATACCTAACCTAATGGACTTGTTAAACAACATTGTAAGGGGTTGAGCTATTTCAAACTTTACCTCCCTTAACATTCTATTATTTATCAAGTCGTTTCCAACAGCCTTGTTTGGATTTAACGTAGAAATAATATCGATCACGTCCTGTTCAAATACTACAATATTATTTAATGTTTCTCTCCCCCTCTCGTCGAACTCTGGGAGGTCTTTATCACCATTTTCCAGTTCCGTTACTGAAAAAAAGAAATCATTCAGTACATTACATTTGTCAAAATTATTAAAAACAAGATTCATATTATTATTCGGGTCGCGTAATGGTGGTATGCTGTTAGTACAGCCGTCGCCTTTTAGTAGCATTTTTATAGTTTTCCAATAAAGTTTGCTATTTGCCGATTTAAGATCATGCAGATTTTCGTTAATGTTTAAGTAAAAATTTTCTTTCGAATGTTTCTTCATGTTGTTAACCTTGTTCCTTTGGTTTTTGAATTTTACTTGGTTATTGCGTGTCTTATTTTTTAGATAATTTCTACGAAATATATCACGAAGACGCATGGCACTACGTAGTTCAGAATTCATCCAAACTTTATCGTCTTCGCGAATTATGACCTTCTGAGATGGAATATACTGGTAGAATATATCAAGAATTTTTAGAACAAAATTTTCACATGCAATATCTATATCTGGTTCTAAATAAGTAAGTTCATTCCAGTTAGTCTCCCTAACTTTTTCTCTCATAAGATCATAATTCGCTCGTTTAAAGTTCCAGACGTTACGTGTATACGTTTTTTTGTTTTCATAACCTGAGTGCAAAATAACGTAGGTTCCATCGTGATCACTTATTGATCTGTCTATATGAAAAGTGTTACTGTCGACTACAGGAACACCGTCAGTTACTAAAATTGGATCAAGTAACGTTTCGGAATTGCCGAAAAAATTTGTGGGACTAACAATAAGGTTAGACAAACCGTTGATATTAATAATATCAAAAACACGCGTTGGCAAGTTTGCCAAAAAGTTTATGTTTATATCTCCAAGGAGAACCATATTTAAGTTGATATCGAGAGCGTTCCGTATCATAAGGTCATATAACTCCCAAAAATTTCTATCGGATTCCCGTTGTGATCTATAAGTAACATTAAGTAGTACAATTTTCCCCTGTGTCTCCAATTCAAACCACATCGATTCCATATTTTCCCATTCTAAATCTGGGCGTCTCTTATAGTTAAGGTTTGTCCGAAAGTACGCCGCAATACCTCCCCCATATGAATTCCTATCGCAGCGTACCGGTGGGTCATAACCCGGGATCAAAATATCGTCATTAGCAACACGAGCGTCCAAATGGGTTTCGGTAAAGAAAACAACATCGAAATCTTGCACAATATGTACAACGTCATTTATTTCATTTCTCAGGCTACGAATATTATGGTGGTAGATACCGATACATTTTTCCAAATGTGTGCTGGGTTCCCCAGGGCCGGGATTTGTTTCAACAATTCCACTTAGTAATAGGACAAAATATATGACTAAAAAACTGAAGTATAAATTTTTTAAGCGCGATTGGTGTCCACAAATGATACGATCAATTTGAGTACAAATACCGTATAATAAAGTTGAAAGATACAAAGAAAAATTAAACGAAGAACAAAAATGAAATTTCTTCAGAACAGGATGGGTTTTAGTGTAAAATAATCCAACAGCAGCCCTGTACGATTCCAACAAATTACCCATGGTCTAAATGAAAAGGACGTGAAACGACGTCCTTTGACATGTTAATAGAAAAAGGACAGGACAGGGTGGCTATTGAATAGTACAAATCGCTGACCGGGCTAAATCACAAAAAAGTATAAATAGAAAACACAAACAAGAACTAAAAATAACATTTGTCAGCTGATTATAAGTACAGGACTGGTTTTTGAATGTAAAAAATCTGCTCAGATCACTCTTACGGTTGAATGAATAAAAATTTCACAAAAAAAAATAAAAAAAATAGACTTTTACCTTGAATATATTCATAACGGCTGAATGGCAATATACAGTTATACAATTATAAAGATCAAAGTCTATCGCGCTCTAATGATTAAAATGCGATAAATTCCGCTCTGTATATAATTGCAAAACTTGAGGCAAAGAAATAGTTAGGGCAAAGGGACAGAGGACGAATAATTTTCTTCAATGTGCATAAGTTTAGATAGAGAAGAACCTTTCATCATATACAAACGCAATACAAAAATCAAAATTTGTTAGTAAATAATTACAATTATGTATCAATATAAGTGCACAAATACAATTAATAGTGTCACGAGATAAATACAAGTAGACACAGAAGACAATATTTGCATCATAACATATGAAATCGGACTATTTATGAAAATAACACACTGGGTATATGTGGTTACATGAAATGTTTGATTATAGTACCAATAATACAATATACGCAAAAAGGCAGATTAAGCGATGTCCAGTTTTTTTTATATAGATCATACCACAATTTTTAACGAAATAAAGAATGCTTTGAGCAATGTGAGAAAATCTAAACAGCAGCAACATATGGCACAATTTATTCAAGCTGTCCAGAAGTTCTGACATTAATACAAAGCAATCTTACTATAGTGACTAGACACCAGATGCAGAGATTTATTCATTCTATGCAAGATGTGACTCCCATTTTGACATAGGCCTTTTTCTAACTGTTATAGGCCATTGCTTAAATTGACATTATGGCGTCTTTCAATGTCCCTCCATTGATATTGTTAATATTAATAACCTTTCTGGATATTGCAATAAATGGCAGCTAACAGTAGATTTAAAGAAAACAAAAACAATGATAATTCAAAACAATCCCCCAAAATTAAATTTCAAATATAAATCCTTTATTAAATATAAAGAACAGAGTGTAGAACATGTTCAAGAATATAAATATCTAGGATGTGCCATATGTAATAATGGCAGTCTTATGAATTGTATAGCGGATCTTGCAAATAAAGCTAAAAAGGCTCTATTTGCCATAAAAGTATATACATCAGAATTTAGTAATATTCCAGTAAAAGTAGTTTGTAATTTGTTTTAAAGTTTAATTCAACATATTTTAACATACAATGCTGAAATGTGTTTTATTGATAACCAAAAACAACTTTTAGAGCCAGATCTCGTGCTGTTAAAAACCATAGAGATGATACTTTAGCATTTGTTGATAACAATGGCAGTAGAATACCGAAGGAACAAGGGCAGCGAAGACCACAAAAATCGAAATCCAAAGACATGGCAAAAACGGCAACAGAGAAAAACAAGGACGTGAGACAGGTACAATGCACGGAAATAAAAAGACGACACCAAATACTAAGGCACTCATAGTGTGAACTCCCATGAAAACCGGGAGTGACATCAGGTGCTCCGAAAGGATAAACATGTCCTGCTCCACTAGCGACACCCGTCACACGATCAGTGAGGTATATATTGTTTTGAGATTTCTGATATGTAGCTGATTGGAATTGCCAGTTTCTAACCCTCAGACAAAAACAATAAAGACATATGGTACTTGTTACTTCTATAACCCTCAAACAGTACCAAGGTAAAAATTTGAAAAAAGCTGTCGAAATTCTCTTGAGAATTCAAACATCAACCATGACAAACCAGTAGCACGAACGTCATCGACGAAGACAAAACTAAAATGTTACAGTATGATACACAAGACTCAACAAAAAACTAAAACCTATGACCATGTGAACTCCCTTAAAAACCGAGAGTGACATCAGGTGCTCCGGAAGGGTAAGCATGTCCTGCTCCGCTAGCGACACCCGTCACACTATCAGTGAGTCAATCCAGGGTTGAGTCAAAACCGGTTATGTCAAATCCGTGAAGACGTGAAATCTAGTTGAAAATGTCCGTTTTCATTTGGGACACAGACACGTCATATCTGTCAATGATATCATGGTGACGGCTATAAAATGTCTGAAGGAATGAAAGCAACAAAGGCTGAACAAATCCCTGACTAAGCAACTTTTGGGACAGTTTTTTTGCTCTATACAAAAATCACTGTATAAACTACATGCGCTACAGTAACGAATCAACTGTGAAATGTACACTCCATTGGCTGGAGAGGTAGGTGTATTGCTGCTCAGAAAGGGAAAATTCACAATTGGGCAGTTAAAATCATTACGTTTATCATATAGCTTAGATTTCAAACGTCCATCTTCATCAATGTATATAAACAGATCTAAGTACGAAGCTGAATTAGGTGTGTCAGTAGTCTCTTTAATTTCAAGCTCACTGGGATAGATCTGGTGAAAATATTCCTTTAATTTTGGATTATTAAGAGAAAGTACATCGTCTATGTAGCGGAAGCTGAAATTAAAGGATTGGGCTAAATGTTTTTGTTAAACTGTGTTAGCCCTTGTAAAAACTTGGCCTCATACGAGAAAAGATTGAGATCAGCTAAAAGCGGCACGCAGTAAGTTCCCATGGGAATCCCGATTGTCTGTTGAAAAACGCGACCTCCAAATTCGACAAAAATGTTATGTATTAAAAATTCCAACATCTTGATTACGTCATTCTCCGTGTACTTCTTGTTTGATTCAGTGTGGTTCTTTACAAAATATCGTCTTTCCCTACTACTAAGTAAATGTATCTGCGTTCTCCGCTTTTAGTGCAGAAACATTGATGTATAAAATCAGAAATTATTCATGTGTTATTGTTTTCAATTTATTATGCCGCAGGGTAGTATAAAGAGTAGAAAAATCAAAAGTTTTTATGCTGTGGCAATGGGTAAGACTGCTAGAGGATAGCTGTTCAAGAAGATCTTTAGAATTTTGTAGAATCCACATCTGATTGACGCCGCTCGTGGAGTCGCCTATTGAAAAGCTTCGTCTAAACTTTATCAAAAATGTTTTAGGAATTAAAAAATAAATTAACAAACTTAATTGTAAGGGCAGAACTTAATTCTCTTCCTGTTGAAAATTATATAAAGATCCAGTCTTTAAATTATTTTTAAAGATTGAATAATGATAAAATAAACCATTTTCTTACAGAAGCTTTTGAAAAATATTGCATGAAAATGGTACCTACTCATGGTATACTTATGCACAAAGTGTTACAGAAGAAATTAATTTTGATAAAACTGTTTGATTGAATGTAATTCATACAAACAATCACATTTAACTGAAGTCTAAAATTCAAAATTCTGTAACTGAACATTATAAAAACCTGATAAGTGATAAAATTGCTAAATTAGATGAACAAAAAAAAAAAAAAAAAAATCTGTAGAAAACCTTGAAAATACATCATGAAAAAAACAGATTATTTATCTCATCCTAATAAGGAAAACAGAAAACTTATAACACAATTTAGAGTGAGTGACCATGGGTTGTTAATAGAAACTGGTAGATAATATAAGATACCCAGAGGGGAAAGATAATGTAAAACATGTGAAGTCTTGGACAATGAGGAGCATTTCTTCTTTAATTGTGCAATTAATCAATCTTGTAGAAAGCAACTTTTAGAATATTATATGAAAACTCAGCTAAATTTAAATTTGTGTTTCCCTGATTCTGTCGTATGTTATACGGAATTTTCTTGATGGTATTTTCCTTTGATCGATTCGGACTTTGGTTGTCATTTTTCATTTGTAATTGTCACAAATTATAAAAAAAAATTGTTGCTAGGTAGAATAAAAAAAATAAGTGGTCTTTGAAACTTTCAGAAAAGTTACCGAAAAATGGAATCAAATATTTTTTTTTTAAATCCAATTGGCAAAAATATATATTCTAATAGAAACATTCTAAAAGTATTGTCAGTTGCAAGGTATAATTCCCAAACAAAAATCCATAAATCCAAAAAAGGAGAAGTTCGTGTCGTGCAGTTGTATGAAAAAGTGGTATATGGATAGTTGGTATTTAAATAATCACAAAACTTTACAAGGAGAAAAGGTTTAAATGACAAATTTCCAAATAATCTCCATGAATGAGGTGATTAAAAACCAAAAAGATTTTTTCCTAGCATTCTTCTGCTACCTCATCATTACACCCATGACAGCTCCACTCATATAATAAGTCATTGAAGTCTTCAATTTTTAGACAGTCGACATTTTTTAATATGTATCACAGTCATTGCAACCAACAGATCCAACACTTGCATCTTTTCCACAATTACCTACGTGGCATTTTACCGCCTTTTCCCATTTCTTTCTTTTTGAATTTATAAATCTTCTGACCTTTTACAAGTATTGTCTTCTGTTTTGTCTAGCAAAAGTGTTTTTATATAATGACATTGCTATAATATTAGAAGATTTCATAAGTGCATGCTGTGTTATCATATAAATTGGTCGGAAAATTTCATACAAATTAGACGCCTGTTACTGGGCTACGGCTGAAGTTGAAAGCGTTTGTGTGTTTGTCTTGTATTGGTCTTTTTGTCGGGCATAGGATGACAGCAATTGTAAGAATAAGGATCTTGATGTCTAGTAATTTTCATTTCAAAAGATCGCCGAGTAATCGAGTGGTATTTTTCATGTATTTTGACATCGCTCGTTTAAACGTTGTGTTTGTCCTCTATTGGTCTTTTTGTCGGGCAAAGGATGACAGCAATTGCAAGAATACTCCTGCTTTTTATAAGACCCCAAACGTGTTGAACATGTCAAATCCGGTAGTAAAGTCAATGTCAAATCCGTAAGAGGAATCAACAATTAAGCTCTAAAGGGAAATCAGATTATATTTTTGACTTAACAAAATATGTATTGCGAAATAGTTTTTGAATTAATATTGATTCTGTTTTCAACCTTGTCGACCCCAGACATTGGGCTGACTTAATGTTTACTTTACCGTTAATTATGATTGAACACCAATACTTATACAATTGGATAAATCAGACAAGCGTGCTACCAAACAAACAATGTGTGAAAGACAAACTTGTATATAATTTCGCTTTAATTGAATTTTGTTTTGCTGTAACAGTACACAAACTGCGAATTGTGCACCTGTAATGGCATATAGCAAATATTGTAGATATTTATCATTGCAATGATAACTCCATCTTTGGGATCTTGATGTCTAGTAATTTTCATTTCAAAAGATCGCCGAGTACTCGAGTTTACTAGAGTAATGAATCCGAGTACTCGAGTGGTATTTTTTATGTATTTTGACATCCCTAGTTAAAACGTTGTGTTTGTCCTCTATTGGTCTTTTTGTCGGGCAAAAGATGACAGCAATTGCAAGAATACTTTGCCAGTTAATTTTATGTTTGTTGACGATCCCGCATCCATGACATGATAAACATGGATGTAGCGTTGCTCGACATCCAGCAATGAATTCCGCTCAAACCGGTGCTAAGGGCCGTCTTGAACTTACTATGAGGTATGAGCATAGCTCATTGTTGAAGGCCTCATGGTGACTTCAAGATGAAGAACAACAATAAAAGTGTTGTTAAATTGCTTGTTTTCCCCCCACGTATTTGTGGAGATTTTGTCTCATTTGCTTTTACTCCATATCCCTTTATTGCTTATTTTAGTTTTAAAGTCTTTTGAGAATAAATGGAGTATTCAGTATGAAAGGAGATTCAATATTTATGTCAATCCTTCAATTTTAGCTTCCGTTATATAGATGACATTTTGTCACCAAATAACCCTCGCTTTGGTGATTTTCTTCATCTGATCTATCCGAAAGAGCTCGAAATTAAGGATACTACATACACTTCCACATCAGCCTCATTCCTTGACTTTCATCTTGAAAATGACAACAGAGATAGAATTCAAACTAAGCTGTATGAAAAATGCGAAAAGTCAACTTCACCTTTCTTTGTAACAACATCCCAACAGCGCCGGCATACGGCGTTCACATCTCCCAGCTCATTCGCTATTCAAGAGCCTGGGTCCGATACAGTGATTTCCTTGATAGAACCCGGTTGCTCACAAATAGGCTACTTCAACAAGTGAATGTTACCCAAAACTTGAAGTCATCCCTCCAGAAGTTTGACGGTCGACATCACCATCTTGTGGACCGCTATGGGATATCTGTTTCCCAGATGACAACAGATCGTTCCCTTTAAAGCTTAATTGTTGTTTCCTCTCACAGATTTGAGTTTTCTACCGGATTTTACATGTTCAACATGGCGGGTGTCTTATAAGAAGTATTGGTCCTTCACTTATGTTAACCATTGCCTTGTGATTTTTATGTTCGTGCCTCATCAAGGATGTCCGGCAACGTTGAACACAGTTTAACACAGAGACCGTTTAAGATATGCATTCAGAGAACTTCTCCTGCGTAACCACTGTGGCAATTGGAACCAAACGTATATATAGTCGTAATAATCCTAGCGTAATCCCCTTAATATTTTGTGATTTTTATGTTCGTACATCATACATGTTGGAGGGGTTAATTTTTCTCTCGATGTTGCCATTGTCTTTGAATTATTCGTTTTGGATTGACGGTTCGGTTCTCATAAGCTTTAACTGACCTGCAATGTTTTCCCAGTAATACCAGATTTCGTTCAAAGTTAACATTGTTAGCACCCGCCAATAAATCTGTTTTCAGAAATACATTCTTAACGTAAAAGTTGTCGCCAACAAGTTAAAACTGAGACATTTATGACACGACTCCTAGTTTTGTGATTTGTTAGATTTTATGCTAGCAATTTTAAACTGAAAAGTTTTTAGTCTTGGATCGACTCCCGAATATCTTTCAATTTTATAAAATATGTGGAGTGTAAATAGTGTAAATATTTCTGTTCATGATATAATTATTTGATATAAGTCTTCATGCTGTAAGTGTTTTGTGTCCAATTCAACAAAGAAAGGATATGGAATAAATGCACATGAGACAAAGTCTCTACAAATACATGGTAATATACAATATATGTACATTGTCGGAAAATATATAATTTATTTGAAGAGCTTTAGAAACAGGTAGAAATGCGAGGTTTACCGAGCATTTTTCGCCTGTTTCGCAGCGAGTACAAATAAATTTTATATTCCCGACAATGTACGTATATTGTTTTTATCCTGCTATCATTAAAACCTATTTAAAAATGAATTTTCCTAGTGAAGCGGGACGAAGTAGAAAGTAAACAACTTCGGCCATTTTGGTTGAATCCATGACGTCATAGGCGAATTATCACTATGACGTCAAAGTAGTGAGGTTTTCAAACCAATCGCTCCATCTTTTCTTCGTTCAAATTCATGGGCCGGTTACCAGCATACCCTCCGAATATGGACAAAAATATTCGTAGAGTCGTATTCGTCTATAAAAACGGCCATTGCAGGATAAAAACCAATCTCTCTTGAAGTCACCATGACGCCTTCACAAATGTGATTTGCTCATACCTCATAGTAAATTCCAGAAGGCCCCTAGCACCGGTTTTAGAGGAATTTATTGGTAGATGTCGAGCAGCGCTACATCTAGCATCTTTTTTTTCTATAAAATATCTGGAATAAATTTTTCGATAACTCGAATAAAGAAGCACCGTTTAAATTTACGCAACTAAAAACCTTTTACAATTATTACTCTAGATATTTAAATTTTGTTTAATCTCAAAATGCAGGAAGTATTGAAAACATTGGTCCTTCACTTATGTTAACCATTGCCTTGTGACTTTTATGTTCGTGCCTCATCAAGGATGTCTGGCAGCGTTGAACACAGTTTAACACAGAGACCGTTTAAGATATGCATTCAGAGAACTTCTCCGTAACAACTGTGGCGATTGGAACCAAACGTATATAAAGTCGTAATAATCCTAGCATAATCCCCTTAATATTTTGTGATTTTTATGTTCGTACATCATAACTTTGTTCAATGCTGGCTGCGAACTTGTATGATGTACGAACATAAAAATCACAAAATTCGCAAGTTCGCAGCCAGCATGGAACAAAGTTATGATAGGGGCCCAATTGGAAATGCATTCAAAGACCTTTACCTTCTTAAAACAGTAACCAAGCTTGGTCACAATAGTCTTTCGGTAGTATCCTTCGAAGTTTGTTTGTGATTTCTATGCTTATTCTACATCAAAGATTACCGTTTTACAAAGTTGACAAAGCGGTGGGAAATGCATCCAAAGATCTTTTTTTCTAAAACACTGATACAGGTGGGAACAAAATTATTCACGATATTCATTTAAAGGTCCCCTTTAAAGAGTGTACCTCATCCCAGACGGCCGTCAGTGGGAACATAGTTTAACAAAGGGACCTGTTTGTAATGCATTCAAAGGTATTATCCATTGAAACCATTAAGCCAATTGGATCCAAACTTAGCTACAATAGTTCCTTGGTGTCCCCTTAAAAAATTTGATTTTTTTGTTCGTATTTCCTCAAAGATATCCTTTCATTCACCATTTAACATAGGACCCTATTGAAAATGCATTCAAAAATCTTCTCCCCTGAAAACACTGATCCAGTTCGAATCAAGCTTGGCCATAATAGTCCTTAAGTGGTTTTCATTCACGTTTTTGATTGAAAATTGAATCTTACCCAAAATACCCAGAAGGGAACATAGTATAACATAAAACCCTGAAGGAAATGCATTCAAAGATCTTCTCCTTTGAAAGCAAGGAGTAAATTGGAATCAAACTTAGTCACAATATTCCATGGGAGGTCCCCTTTAAAGTTTGTTCTTTTTATTTTCGTACCTCCAAGCGGAGATAAAAACGGGTAAAAAAGACATGGATATAGCTTTCCTCGATATCTTAAAATGCATTCCGCTAAAACTGGGGTTAATGGCCGTCTTGAATTTACTACGAGGTATGAGTAAAGCTCGTTTTTGAAGGCCTCATGGTTATTCAAGATAAAGAACAACAATAAAAGCGTTGTTCCATTGCTTAGTTTTTACAACGTATTTGTAGAGACTTTGTCTCATTTGGATTTGCTCCATATCCCTTTATTGTTAATAAAGTTTTGCGTGGGACCCTATTGGAAATGCTTAGAAAAATCTTCACCTCTGAATCCATCAAACCAATTGGAACAAAACTCAGTGACAATACTCCTTGGGTAGTCACCATCTAAATTGTGATTTTTATGTTCCTTGCAAGTTGAACACCAGCCAAAAACATAGGAATCTACTGGATAAATGCATTCAAATTCATCTCGGAGACCACAGTACTAATGGTCAAAATGGTATGTGGGTTCCCCTTTTAAAACATTGTAATGATAATGTTCATGCTTCATGTAATATGAAAAGCAGTGGCATCTTAACATTAGACTGATTGCCTCTAGAATTCTAAGAAGGCAATGGTCCAGATAAGCGATACAGGCTCTTGAAGGCTCTTGGTTCTGTATACCATACAGACACAATCCAGCAATGTACATAATCTTTACTCTTTTACCCCCAACAATGTACATATTTATTCCTCTTTCACCTCCAAGTTCTTCAAAATGTGTTCCTTTCTCTTACCCCCCCTCATTTCCTTACAAATACTGACGCTCAATTCAAATATGAAAAGTTTCCTGATGACGAATTTTTTTCACCCAACCTTTTCATTCAAATTTATGTTTATTATGAGCAATAAATTTGTCGTAACTCTTGTAAAATTCTGTATTTAACTCAACCACTTTAATTTATATATTCTGACACGTATGCTTACGATCCACAATCGCTCTATCAAGCGTCATTTTTGTGTTTAATAGTCTGATTATGCAAAAGTTTTTTTTTAATATATTTGGAACTAGAACCAATAACTACTTTCAGATTACGGTTTTATTTTGTAAAATGAAATGAAATGAAAATACTAGTTTTATTAGTGGATGGAAAGAAAGCATGAACATCTGCCATATTTATTATCATTACTGTACCTTATATCCTATTTATTAATTCATTAGATAGATAAAAATGTGAATATTACAGTACAACAAATCTGGGACTTTTGAGTCGTGTTCACTGGACGGAAACATTTTTGTGTATTATGCGGAAAAATCAATACATCAATACCTTGTGAGGAATCACTTATTAATCAACACTGTTGAGCAAAGGGGGATTCATATTTAATCTACTTGTAGCGCTTCGGGTTGATTGTTTATCGTCAATTAAAATTGAGTTCAATAATTGTCATGTAGGACAAATTATAAGTACACTTCAATTTCATAAATAGTTTGTGTTAAGGTGATATATACATTTATTTCAATAGGTCAGGAATCCAGTTATCTGTCTTAATGGTATTTGATGGATCGTTTCCGCCTTTAATTACACGACAGTTCCTATCTCGAAAGTCCCATATCTTCAGCAATTCTTTGAATATCTCCGTCATTTGTGCTTGTGTACATTATTCTTTACCTGAAATGTAAAACAAAAACTAAATACTTTTTCTATGTTCACGAGAGTAATCTTCAATACAAATTTTGTCTTTGTTTAAAATAGGTGTCTCTCATTAAGGTAGATAGACACTAATACTCACATCCATGAGATTTTTTTGCAAGTCGGAACAATTGAAGAACCAATCCTATTTAACCGAAATCTATAAAAAAAAAAGTATGGGTCACCATGCTTGCTTTTTCTAGAATTGAGATCAAAGTTTGCCCAATTTTAGCCATTTTTTCACCTAAATTAACATAGAATGCACAGGGAAAAAGGCAGTTTTTAGCTCAATGGAAAAGAATTTTTTATCCATGAGAATTTGATGTATTTTTGTGAACAGATAGTTTATGATATAATTTATTGATAACAATAGAAAAATGTATATGTCACCATGCTTTTACAAAGTTTTCCGAATTAAACATTATTTACGGGAACAGGGAATTAATTCGCGGCAAAGTAAACGAAATATGACGTTTCAAAACTGTCATTCAATTATGACGTCACAAAGGGAAAGCCGTCAAAATACTATTCCGGCCCGAGAATCAAACCTATCCCGTAGCTGACTCTTTAATTTCTAATGCGCGATAAAATTGCGCAATAGTGTCTATCTACCTTAAGTAAAAAGCCTACATGTACATCTTAAAGGCATTGATACCATTTCTGAAAGGACAAACAGCTTATAAACAGGATATTGTGTTTGTGAGCACTGGCTAGCCCAAAAGGTATCCATGCGCCTAAAGCTCATTAAACAATATCTATTGCAAGACATACTTTAATTGATTCATATAATATGAGGAAGGCTCGGCCTTGAATGCCAGCGAAGAAATTCCAGACTTTTACCCAGCTCTAGTATAGTGATTACTCTGGACAAGGACGTATATCTCATTATAAGTCTTAGCTGCAGAACCGTAGCTCTTATGGTCCTTGTGCTGATTTTTTGATAGTTGCGGACCACCAAATCAGAAAAAATAAAAGAACCTATAGTTATTGTTATAGGTTCCGCAGCAATATAAGTCCTTGCTCTAGACGTTTGACGACAAACGTGATATTTTCAACCTTTCAATAGTGAACTTTCTGTTTTGAGCAGTAATTTTTCAGCATGTCCGCGTCTTACATCACAACTCTTTCGCTCAAAATATGTTATGTTTAACAGAGACTTTTAAACACAACTAATTAATGTCTCTGTGTTGCACCAGCTAGGCGTTTTGAAATCTTGTTACATGATGAGACAGATCAAACCTGTGGATCCAGCCTTCAAAAAGGTTTGATTCCAATGAGGTTCCAGTCGTTTGTTTTGCAAGTTTTATCCATTTTTTGCAAAAATTTATAATGATTTTTTTTTTCAGAAAAAGGGGGTTCCAACCCACGAATCCCCTTCTGGGTCCGCTAATACACAATTACAGTAAGATCAAGTGTTTATTGAAGTACTGACAAACAAAGACTATGACTATTTAGTAGGGTGACAAGTACCACAGATTAACATATAATTCGTGTACCGCTTTTGGAGGACCTGGTGCTACCTCCATTTTGGAGGGTTCACACTACTTGGAGTGATTCATTTTTGCGTTTTTTTTTTCTTTATTTGTGTTGTCTGTGTCATATTGTCTTCTGTTTCCTTGGACCAAGTGATAAATGAAGCGCCAATATTGGGTGAGTAAGCATTTACTTAAATAGGTTCCTGCAACCTAGGGATTTGAATGCATGTACATAATTTGTATGTTCCTTAAACATACCTCCAAACCCCATAATAAGGCCCAGTAGGTAATGTGATGCAGAATACAATAATAATTACATATAGATGCATGATTGCATGGCCGGTTCCTTGAGAAATATTTTGTCATCAGTTGTTTTCCTATTGTCACCATTTTTAGCGAGTGGCACAATTAAACATGTTCTCTGTTATGGAGTAAAGAATATTCTATATTCTAAAAATTCGGGACCGACCATTTAACATGAAAAGGGGGGTTATGGTTTTTTTCTGGACAGAATTTTTACTTGAATCAACAAAATATTTTTTTTTTAAAACAAGAATAATTTCTGGATATTTGTTTCATCATATTTTGCAGCCAGAATATTTTTTCACACGAAATCAGCTTCAAAATATTTTTTGGGAAAAAAGCCATAGCCTCCCCATCAAATTAAATGGTCGGTCCCTGGCGTGTATTTAAAAAATCATAACCATATAATCTACAGAATGCTACTACTTGTCAAACTCCTTTAAATTAAAGACCCGAGATGAATTTAAAAAAATGGAACTTAACTTGTTTTGTTGACTGCAATATTTAGAAATGGTTGCTGCATAGAAAGAATTAATTTCACTGGGGTAAGTTAAGGTAGATAACGGTTCTGGTTTTACGAATACTCTACGATTTAGAGGAAAATATCGAAATATATATTCAGCCTTATTATATCATAATTCATGATTCAAATCCCCAACAAATTGGCCTGCTTCACCAGAGCGCATTGCAATCTCAACTTTGATATACGTAGTTGTCGGTCCTGGAATTGAGGTATTACATTTCCTGTGGCTGTGTAGCATGTAGCAGACGCCAAGTTGTGTTCATATTTGAGGATTGCAAATTTTCACAATAATTTGAGCATTATGTTATTTAAAAGCAAATGCCATTTCATTTTGAAAGTTTTCAGTCAACAGCATCACAAAACGGCAATCTTAAAATAAAGGGAAAGGGTTATTATTTCATTTTCAAGGTAAGACATTATCTCATTCGTAATTTCATTTTCAGTAAGCTTGGAACGTACATTGAAGCCTTGTTCGGAACGACCGAAGACTGAGTCTGCAGTCTGTTACGGAAAAGTGTCAAAAAGGCCATTTTGCTCTCTTTTCGTTGACTTTTAAAAAAATGCTAACCGTGGTTCAAAGAGGCATTACTCATAACAACAAACGTATTTTCCCGGGCTAATGAAGAGGCACTGAATGACTGATTAGTCAGTTGATAAAAGCCTGTGAAACCCTATGTTCCAGGTAGATTGCAGTTATTTCCAAACCGTTTGAATGGAGGAAAGGACTCTAGAAGATTTTTTTTAATTACTAGTAATTAACATATTTCTTATTCACAACAACACTATGGAAAAAACTTCTAAACTGCTGAACGGCAATATCGCGGTTCATCGTCAATGTCACCATGACAACACAGCTAGTTTCCGGTTGAGCGGATTGCCATTATGGTGACCTCGTGAAATGGAAAGGAAACCAGAAGGGAATTTTTTGGCGTTGAAACTCGAGACATATCATTTAAATAGTCGGAGAATTTTTTAGCAACATATTTCGGGTTGCCTGGGTAACAAAATGTACAAATTTTGACAGTTTTTCAAAAAAATGTGTAAGCAAACTGACTCTCGTTATGTTGAGAAATGAAATTAGCCAATGAATGAAGTAGATTTTGTCATGTGATCGTTTGGTCGTACAAAAAAGGTCAGGTGACAGGCAGAAAAAAAATCAAAGGCACCAATATATATCCTTGGATGACATTCTTACCATAAGTGCCAGCTTCGCTGGCATATTAAATATGAATATCTGTTACCAATTAAGACATATTTTCTATTTAATTCATACCATGTAGCTTTTTAGTTTACCTACCTTTTCGAAGCGTTGGCCCAAGACGTCTCTCTGTAGTAATTTGTTTATATATAAGTAGTAGACTGCAGTAATATAATACTGAAGTTGCTCTAAATTTACTTGCTGCATATGAAAATTTTGGCAAGATATGTCTCTTCAATGAAAATAAAATCAAAACACTGGAAGTCGAGAAATCTTAAGATATATGAAAGCTGACAGAGATCATATAATCAAAAGGGTCTACATTGACAGGCAAGAAAAAACTTAGAGCAGAGCTTTGCATGAGGGATATACCCCATGTCAAAAAGTCTGGGAGGTATGTCCTCTCCCAGAAATGGACAATCTGCGTACTATGCAGAAAATCCAGAAATTAACTTCTTGCTTATATTTGCAACATACATTGGTAGTTTTGTAGATATACGGAAAAATTCCAATTGTGAAGAGATAGGCAAATAATCGATGAGACATTGTGCGAACATACAACTGATCCAAGAGTCATGTGAGGAAGATAACAGCATTGTGGACATACGCAAAAAAAATCCAAGAGTAGATTTCGGCGGACATACGCATAAATGATCCACGAAGCCCTTAAGGAAAACTATAGTTTTGCGGACATGCGAACACATGATCCACGAAGCCCTTGGGAAAATTCTAATTTTGCGGACATACGCAAACATTACAGGGGTGGACATCGTGCGGACATACGCAAAATAACGGCAGTAGAATACCGAAGGAACAAAGCACAAGATTACACAAATCAAAGTCCAGAGACAAGGCAAAAGCAAGAACACCAAAAGACGGAAGACCAAAGACACCACATGCCCACAAAACACACGAACGTTACATATACAACACAAAAAACTAAAGCACTAACAGTGTGAACTCTCAATAAACAAGAGTGACATCAGGTGCCCAGGAAGGGTAAGCATGTCCTGCTCTGCACACAGCACCCGTCACACGGTCAGTGAGGTATATGTTTTGAAAGATCTGTTAGGTAACTGATTGGTTATTGTCATTTTCTAACCCTTAGACAAAACCAACTAAAACCATGGTACGTGTAACTTCTCTAACCCTCAAACAGTACCAAGGTGAAATTTTGAAAAGCTTTTGTAATCATTTTAGTATTCAAACGTGGACAAGGACAGATCGGTATCACAGACATCACTAACGAAGACAAAACTAAAATTTAACAAGACAACACAAAATACTAAAGCACTGACAGTGTGAACTCCCATAAAAACCGAGAGTCCGGAAGGGTAAGCATGTCCTGCTCTGTGCACAGCACCCGTCACACTGTCAGTGGGTCAATTCAGGGTAAAGTCGAAACCGGTAATGTCAAATCAGGGAAGACGCGAATCTAGCTGAAAATGTCAGTTTTTATTTGTGACACTGACATTTCATATCTATCTATGATGTCGTGGTGACGGCCATAGAATTTCTGAAGGGACGAAAGTAACAAAGGCTGAACATATCCCTGACTCAGCAGTTTTTGTGACAGTGCTTTTGCTCTTTCCACAAAGTCACTGTATGTACTGCACGCTCTACAGTAACGAATTAATTGTGAAATATATACCCCATATGCTGGGAATGCAGGTATATTGCTGCAGAGAAAGGGAAAGTTCACAATTGGAAAGTCAAAATCATCACGTTTGTCATATAATCTAGATTTCAGACGTCATGATCCATGAAGCCCTTAAGGAAAACTGTAGTTTTGCGGACATACGCAAATATACCAAGGGTAGACATTGTGCAGACATACGCACAATTGATCAAAGAGTCCTTTAAGGAGGGTTACAGTTTTGCGGACATACGCAAATATTCCAGGAGTGGATTTTGTGCGTACATAAGCACAATTGATCCACGAAGCCCTTAAGGAAAACTGTAGTTTTGCGGACATACGCAAATATTCCAAGGGTATACAATGGATCCAAGAGTCCTTTCAGGAAGGGTACAGTTTTGTGGACATATGCAAATATTCCAATAGTAGGTTTTATGCGGACATACGCAAAATCGATCCAAGAGTCCTTTAAAGACAGTTTTGCGGAAATACGCAAATATTCCAAGAGAGGATTTTGTACGGCCATATGCATAATTGATCCTCAATGGTAGATGATGGCTTGTTACAGCTCAGATAATTTTGACAAGATGTAGTACTTGAAGATAAATATGATAAAGCACTGTCGTATCTTCCTCGATAACTCTCGGCAGATAAGAAAGTGCTTTATCTACTACAATTATTTCAAGATATCTGGTAGAGTGTAATCAAACAATATAATACAAGGGGAAGCTTTCAGGGAAGTAAAATACATGATTATATTTTACTAAGTAAGAGAAGATTTAGTTGAATGAAATCAATCATGTGACTTCAAAATAACTCAGATGTTTTAGCAAACAACCTCGATATGACATCACTGCGGGAACAACCCTGTTTTTTCCCGCTGAACAACCCGGATATTACGTCACAGAGAGAAACAGCACTATAGATTCTAAAAATCACAAGCAGATTATATCAGTCTTCTTTGTGAGATTAAAACCATAATAAGACCTCTTGATTTGGAATTAATGAAACTGTTTAAAATATAATAAAACAATTATGGCCCTCTGTTGACGTGAAACATCCAGATTTGTCTACCCTTGAAGGGGTAGTTTCCCTCGGGCAGAGCCTTCGGGAAACAACTCCCTCCTCGGGTTGACAAATCTGGATGTTTCCCTTAACAGCGGGCCATAATTATATAATGTACGATGAATAAAAAGTAGCCCCATTCGATGTACGGGAAATAATTTTTTAATGTACTGTGTCCGAGAAATAACAACAATAGAACAAGAACAAAATGCTTTCATTTATCGATAAAGGGTGCATTTGATCACACTGCAGTCACTTCCGAGACTTAACAACCCAAAGATTGGATAAGGTTGATAAAAATAATGAGTAATTATTTCACATTTCCTTTCATGAACAAAAAACAAAAGTGCAGCAGTACAATTTATGTTAAATAACAAGGGATGCGTACGTTGAGTGACTGAGGAACATGTACGATAAATAATAAAGATCGTGTACGAAAAATAAAATGAGTTTACCACAAAAAAAAATACAAAAAAAAAATAGACCGGAGGAAATGAAAACGTCAGACATTTAAATACAAAAAACAACGCACAAAGAAAAATGTGAAATCACATGAGGACGGACACAAGTTACAACCATAGAGAGATCAGGTACACCGATAGTTTGAGCATTTCTTGTTTCTCACAAAAGACACCTATAGATATCATCGTCTCTTTACTCGGAAAACAACAATATGAAATGTAATGTCTTCTATCCAGAATTAAAAACAATGATGAGTCAATAAGATTTAGTGTAAATAAAATATTTATTTCATTTTCTGTAAATTATCAAACACATCATTCATATAAAAACATGTGATTTAATACAGCATATACAAGAAAAAGACAATTATATTAAATCTTTATATAAAAATTCACCAACGGATACTGAGGCATGTGTGTGAGGGGTGGCATGGGGTGCCTTTTTTCCCATTTCCCATATTTTTGGACACTTTCCCTATTCCCCACTTTTTATGGGCCTCATCTCCCAATCCCCAAACTTTTTTTCGTTTTTCCCATTGTCCCCTTGTTGTTTCCCCCACTTCCCTATTTTTCATACTTTTTTCAATTTTCCTAAATTTTTAACCAATTTTTCCCATTTACCAAAAGCGTATCACAACCTCTAATCTCCTGATAAATTGGAAATACATCTCGAGGTGTGAGATTTTGTCAATTTTGGGCCACTATCTTCAAAGTATTATAAAACAACATAAATATATATGAAGTGCAGTAGATTTCACATTTACGGAAATGTTAAATTCTGTGAACTATTTTCAAAGCCTTTGGGTGCAAATTGTTGTGCATTTTTACCGATGTAAACCGGAAATGACAAAAAAAAATCAAAGAAAATGTCTTGATTAGGGAGTAACCATTTGATTTGAAAAATCCAGGATCAGAAATTTGGCGAAAAAAATATCAGGACAGGGGGAAGCTGAAAAAAAAAATAACCAGGACGACATATTTGAACCTTTTTTCTGGCTTGGACCGAAAAAAATGACAGGATTACTTCGAGGCAGAAAAAAATTGTCAGGCTAAAACATTTCGTGAAAAAAAAAATCCAGGATCAGATGTTCCTTCCTTNCCCCCCCCCCCCCCCAATAAAAATCAAATGGTTGCTCCCTTACAAAATTCAATCACATGTATTGAAGAAAGTGCTATGACGAAAGATTTATAACTCCTTGATAAAATAAGATGTCCCTACACACCTTTCCCATTAAACAATTTAAAAAAATAATATTGGTTTTCAGAGTTTCAAAACATAATGTTACGAAAATGCAAAACTTTGAAAATATAAACTGATCGGGGATTGAATTCCCATTTAATAATTGTATAGCAATAAAAGACGTTTTTACAGTTTAACATACTAGATACATGCCGGACTAATTTTGAATTTCATGCTATTGGTAGAAACAACTTGCAATGTTTTACGAATTAAATACTTATATCTTAATCACAGTCACGTCATGGGTATCTCTTATCAATTTTTTTTTCTACCAAGAATTAATTTCTAAATTTCTATTAAGCAATATCACACTTTCAACAGTTCCCACGATTTCTCATAGCATAAAATAATTTAAGATGAAAAATGAAGTTATTGAAATGCATGTAAGATAGATGTCATTTCAAGCGCTGTATACCCTCATGCTCTTGCTCATTAACCTGACTATTTATAGATTTACAATTCATTGATTTGTACATAGACAGATTGTACCCACTTGAACATTCAGTGTGACCTTCCAAGTGAAACCTGTCCACTACAAATAAACTGTTTTTGAAAAATTCTGGTTCTCTGTTCAAGCAATATTGTCATAAATTATCACTTTAGGAGCCTATTTAAAGCGTTGTTTAAATAAATTAAATGGTTCGTTGATGTCCAAAACTGAAAATTCCTAGCAGATTCCTTGGCTACAGTACACAGTGAATATCCCCGGAGAAAGCGTCGGATGTCCCCAGGACTCCTTTCTACAATTTTCTCGACACTCGGATGATCTACTGTAGTCCGCATGATAAGAACCATTGCCATGATGTTTCGGTAACGCCGGAAAGAAATCAAGAGCGTCATCCGTAACTGCTTTGTATGTAGATTTCACTGGAGCTTGAATCTTTAAGGTGCCTTCAATAGTGTTAACTACATCCCGTAACAAATCACAAATAAAGGTAGGTAATACATCTGGACACCCTATTAGGAACGAAGCCAATATCGGATAGGTATTCTGTATCATTTCAGATGTATTAGAATGTACAGACTGTCTTATGTTATTGCTAGACTCTATTATGTTCTTCAATGCTTTGAGAGCTTCTTCGTCATCGTTTGTTTGAAATATACCACAAACTGGTGTATTACGTCCTAGTTTAGATAAAATTACTCTATAATTCTCTGGAACGTATCCTAAACAATCTATTTCATTGAGTATGCAAGACAAACCGTTTCCATTTTTCCATCAACAAAACACTTCTTTAGCTGATTCATTTCTTTCCTCGTTAACAACATGTTTTACTTAAAAGTTTTTTACACCTCTTTCGAAATCCTTGCCTTTCCCCAACTAATTTAAGCAACAGTTTTCTTGTTGTTGTATTCTTTATAAAGACGCGATCTTTGTGCGCACTTCCTTAAAATGGTCTCTCCAATAGATGACGCCGATGGTGAGTGTTCAGTTATGTTTTGCAGAAAAATTTTCCTTATGCCAACGTCAGTTGCATCACAAATTACTATATCGGGGTTGGTTTGTCATTCCTTTCAAGAAAAACGAATTATGTCAAGATATATCGAGTTGTCTCGCAAACGCATTCCATGATTTTCGGAGTATTTTCAAAGACACTCTATCTTTGTTACTTATGGCAGTATTTGTATCACAAGAATATCTGTGCATTGAAGCAAGAGTTGTACCAGCCTGGACCATTGCGTGCAAATATTGGAATAAAGCTCCGTAATATACAAGATTCTTGTTGTCTAGATTAAGCAATAAATCGCTCTGTCCATAGTATAATCCGCAACCACACGAACTTGTTGATGGTCTGTAATAAATAAACTTTGGTGTGCTATCATCTGCATTTAGGGTTACGTTAGATAAATGTATCATTATTTTAGTCGATTAGATCCATTTCATTTCAATAGAATTCCTATTGTCCCATCTAAAGCCGTGCTTGCAAGTACTATAGTCTCCTGGGGATGACAACGTTGATGGGAACACTTTGCCAGTTGATTTTGTGTTTGTTAGGGCTATTCCAGTAAAATTCCTACCAGGGGATGGAACGCCACTTATTTTTATACCCCCGCCAAGAGAAAAAAAATATATAACTATACTATTAGGATACACTAGAATTTTACCCACCACCAACAGAAAATAAAATGATGTCCTCCCCCCCCCCGTGGGAATTTTAAATGTAATAGCCATTAACAATCCTGCATCCATGGGTAAAAATGCATGGTGAATTCAGGGTATAGAACAACAATAAAAACGTTGTTTCATTGCCTTGTTTGACCATGTATTTGTAGAAACTTTGTCACATGCGCATTTACTCCATATCCCTTCATTTCTAATAAGATCTAATAAACTTACTTCTCCATAGAACTGGACTTCCAAAATTAGTCGTAGGTTTTTGATAGGTTTTATTTCTTCTAAAGCAGTTCCTAGTAAATTATCTCTGTCCACTATTATGAAATTGGTATAACCAGATCCTATTTCACTTGTTTTCTATTCAATCCCTTATTTTCTGCCAGCAACTATCCGGTTCTGCAGTTCCGTTAAAATATCTACAGGGTTGTCAATGTTGTTAATGTTCAGAAAATTTGTTATCTCTTCAATGTCGATATTTGACATTTCATGCCCTTGTTCATTGTTATCATCAATTTCATCTGGAACATGATTCTGCATATTTTGGATTTGTAATGAGGGTAACTCTTCATCATGATCTTCAAGTTCAATTTCATGGGTTTCCTCTTGTGCATCACTGTCCTGTGACATTACAGTGTGTATGTGCTCCAGTAATTTCAATTTCAGGTTCTTCCAGCACTTGTGTGCAAACTTTTACATGATCTCTTAGCTCAAACAGTAGAAATAACTTGTTATTATGAAGACAAACCTCCATCTTTTGATTCATCACAGAACTCTCCCCAATTTGAGTTACTTTTAGGTTTTTGTATTGGTCTGATGTATATCTTGCACTGAGAACCAAAAATTCATCTTAGATTATATACATTGTAGTTTATTTCAACTACTTCTAGTACTCTGCAATTACTCATCATAATAGTTCAAAGCCTCCAGCCTCTTTAAGTTGGTTAAAGCTTTCTATCAATTTATTATAAACAAACTCCTCCTTTTCATCGATAGGAAATGCATTTTTTTAAATCCAATCCTGCATTTTGAAGCAAAGTTTTTTGGGTTGAGTTTGGTACTTTTTTTGGTATCGTTTCAGACAGACATACAAAATTTCCTGTCCATGTTCTGACTGGTTTCTTTTTTGGTATATGTATTGTACTACCAGTATTTCCTAGGCCTCTTGGTCTAAATAGTGAAGCCCTTTCTATGACCACTAGCTGTGCTGGTGAAACATCACAAAATAAATTAATTTGAATCTGAAGAAAAGTTTTGAATGCCAAACATGTATTTTGCCTGAACAGGCAAAAACTCCAAAACAGTTTTCCTCATAATTGCAAGATAGGTAGATCTTGTCATGTTGAAAATTTTAATCCTGTCAGATTTTGGATGCCTATAACAGTTTTAATATTTGTTGAATTATGGATCTTAACAGAAATGACTGAAACATAAAAAAATAGATCAGGTTATAAAATTACCTTTGAATCGTGTACCGGTACAATGTAGTAATAAGTTACTAACCACAGTGATATTAATTCGATTAAACATCATCGTAAGTAACGCATTGACATACATGTATAGTTCACACAGATGTATCATGTTTCCGTTACAAAACACTCAGGTCTGACATTTCACACAGTAAACACCAGTAAATGTTGGTGTTAACACCAGCAATCTCCCTGTTATTCATTACTTAGAAATATATTGGCAAGTCATAAATGTCAGTATAAACACCAGCATTTCACCACCAATAGTTGGGTGTTTTCACTCATGTCAGACCACACCAGGATGTTTTTAACTGAAACCCTCTGTGTGTACTGCTATATAAACTTCAAAATTTAACAAAGTCATTCAAGCATAAAAGGTCAGTCACCAAACTGTCCAAGAATTTAGTAGTTCTAAACAAGATCATTAATTTGATACAATCATCATGATCATAGCCATGTGTTGTGTATCTAAACTAGCTAGCTGTTGAGAAATGGATTTAAAATATCTCAAATCATTTTTTGATATATAAGACAAAATCCCTCAAAAATGGACAAATAATGACTCCTATATGGGTATTTGGATTTGAAGTTCTGTTCATTGTAAAATTAAAAAATTAGCATGTGGGTAGATCTTGATGCACAGAACATTTTTGAAAATCAAACTTAACCTTCATTTTTGATATACAAGACGCAATATATAAAATTACGAAAAATTAAACCCATAAAGGGCCATTACTCCTTCTGCAGTATTAAAATTTTTCTTCAAAATTCAGGCATGTATTTGTTTACGTTTGTCTTTAATGCATTTTTATTGTGGGTTTTTTCTTGTGCAGTTCCTATTTACGTTGTGGCATGTGACTATGTTTTTCGGCCATTGTAGGTGTTTCCTGTTTTATCTTTTTTATTCTATGTATGTAGATCTAATATATGAGAAACGTTTTTGCAATATAAAATTAACCTCTATCAAAACAGTTTTTGATATATAAGACAAAATATATAAAATTACAAAAAAATTGACCTTTAAAGGGCAATAGCTCCTACAGGGGTATTAAGATTTTCTTCAAACTGGGCATGTGGGCAGATCTTGATATGCTGAACATTTTTGCATTATACTTTACCTCTTTCTTTTGTAGTTTTTTAATGGAAAATTAAAAACAAATTTTTTTTTGAAAAGCAATAACTCTGAAACTCGAAATCATTTTTTTCACAATTGTCATGCTGATCATTCTCACACCAGTCAGATTTTTTACGTCTGTAACGGTTTTTGAGATATTTTTCATAAACAGCAATTTATCCCTACGTTCTATTTTTAGTAACAGTTTCAATGTTGTTTATTCCTTTGACTAACCGAACACATTTTTTAAACTACATACCCTGGTGATGATCGAGGCGAATTTTTTTTAAAGGTAGATCGACACTAATACACGGCGCATTCGATGACCACATTTGGGGAACGTGAGTCGGATGATGAATTGACTTGATTTTCAAGCCGGAATATTCCTTATTAGGCCTTTTCATTGTGACATCATACACTTTCTTGCGAATTAGCTCCCCTTTTCCAGAAATATGTAACAACCCGGTTTGTAATAAAAACGCACTTTATAATAAAAAAAAAGTAAATCTTTCAAATATTTTCTCTTTTATACAAGTTATATAATTTAGCACTACTGAACATGAATATACGCAAAACTTTTCATTTATCATGGGTTTTTGGTAATTTTGTTTATCAGAGAATTCTATTGCAAATTGAGTTGAGTGATCAAACCCACTTTGTAATAAACAAACACAATGCAATAACCCACTTAAAACCGTAGTTTATATATATCATGTACTTCAATTATATAATTTAGCATTACTGAACATGAATATCTGCAAAACTATTCAGTGGTTAATTTGTTTATCAGAGAATTTTATCAGGGCCCCGCCACAAACAGTGGCGGACGCCCTACATTAATCAGTCTGTCTGTCCGTCCGAAACAATCGTGTCTGAGCTACAACTTTTTTCTCTTTTGAGATAGGCTTTTGATAGGCGACGTGTCGCGTACCTTGGTTTGTGACCTTTGACCTCAGTGTCACATTCATAATATTCAATGACAAAGTTATGTCCGGGCTTTAACTCTTTTCTCTTTTGAAATAAGCTTTTGATATTTGGCATGTAGACAGATCACATCAAGACGACGTGTCATGTACCTTGGTTGGTGACCTTTGACCTGACAGTCACATTCATTCTTTTTCAATGACAAAGTCGTGGCCGGGCTATAACGGTTTTCTCTTTTTGAGATAGGTTTTTGATATTTGACATGTGGCACTTGATAATAAACAAACACAATGCAATAACCCACTTTGTAATAAAAAATTAAAACCGTAGTTTATATATATCATGTACTTCAATTATATAATATAGCATTACTGAATATGAATATATGCAAAACTATTCAGTGGTTAATTTGTTTATCAGAGAATTTTATTAGGGCCCCGCCACAAACAGTTGCGGACGCCCTACATTAATCAGTCTGTCTGTCCGTCTGTCCGTCTGAAACAATCGTGTCTGAGCTACAACATTTTTCCCTTTTGAGATAGGCTTTTGATATTTGACATGTGAATAGATCACCTCAAGACGACGTGTCGTGTATCTTGGTCGTTGTCCTTTGACAATAACCTTTGACCTCAGGGTCACATTCATGCTTTTTCAATGATAAAAGTCGTGTCCGGGCTATAACTTTTTTCTTCTTTGAGATAGGCTTTTGATACTTGGTATGTAGATAGATCACCTCAAGACGACGTGTCGCGTACCTTGGTTGGTGACCTTGATCTTGACCTTTGACCTAAGAGTCACATTCATTCTTTTTCAATGACCAAGTCGTGGCCGGGCTATAACTGTTTTCTCTTTTGATATTTGGCATGTGGATAGATTGCTTCAAGGTGCCATGTCACTTACAATAGTTGATTACCCTGACTATTGACCTCTAGGTCACACTTGGACCGGGGCCCACAGAGATGAATACCATCTCACTGAAGTCTAGTTGCAAACTGGGTTGAGTGATCCATCCCTCTTTGTAATAAACAAACACTATGTAATAACCCGCTTTGAAATAAAAAAAAATAAACCTTAGTTTTTATATATCATGTACTTCAATTATATAATTTAGCATTACCGAATATGAATATATACAAAACTGTTCATTTATCATGCTGTGTTGGTTATTTTGTTTATCAGTGAATTTTATTGCCAACTGGCTTGAGTGATCCAACCCTCTTTGTAATAAACAAACACAATGTTATATCAAACTCTATAATAAAAATTAAAACCGTAGTTTATATATCATGTACTTCAATTATATAATTTAGCATTACTGAATATGAATATATACAAAACTATTCATTTATCATGTGTTTTTGGTTATTTTGTTTAGCAAAGGATTTATTGCAAACTATGTTGAGTGATCCAACCCACTTTGTAATAAACAAACACAATGTAATAACCCACTTTGTAATGAAAAAATTAAAACCTTAGTTTTCATATATCATGTATATCAATTATATAATTTAGCATTACTGACACGAATATATGCAAAACTTTTCATTTATCATGTGTTTTTTTGGTTATTTTGTTTATCAGAGAATTTTATTGCAAACTGGGTTGGTTGATCCAACTCACTTTGTAATAAACAAACACAATGTAATAACCAACTTTGTAATAACAAATTTAAACCTTAGTTTTTATATATCATGTACTTCAATTATATAATTTAGCATTACTGAACATGAATATATGTAAAACTATTCATTTATCATGGGTATATGGTTATTTTGTTTATCAGAGAATTTTATTGCAAACTAGGTTGGGTGATCCAACTGACTTTGTAATAAACAAACACAATGTAATAACTCACTTTGTAATAAAAAATTAAAGCCGTAGTTTTTTTTATATCATGTATTTTAACTATATAATTTAACTATATAATAACATTACTAAACATTAATATATGCAAAACTATTCATTTATAATAGGATTTTGGTATTGTGTTCATCAGAGAATTTGATTGCAAACTGAATTTAGTGATCAAACCCACTTTTTAAGAAACAAAACATAATGAAATAACCCTCTTTGTACTAAAAAATTGAAACCGTAGTTTTTAAAGAGCATGTTCTTCCATTATATAGTTTAGCATTACTGGACATGAAAATATGCAAAACTTTTCATTTCCCATGAATTTTTGGTTTATTTGTTTATCGGAGAAATTTATTGCAAACTGGGTTGAGTGATCAAAGCCACTTTGTAATAAACAAACACAATGTAATAACCCATTTTGCAATAGAAACTTTATATCGTAGTTTTTATATATCATGTACTTCATTTGACAATGTATGAAGATAGAAACCAGAAAATAATAACCATTAAGCCCCTTATTGGAATAAAATGTCCCCACCACAGTTTGCAATAATTATATTTTGAAATATTTTCTGCTTTATACAAGGTGCGTGAATTAGCATATATGCAAAACTATTCATTTATCATGGGTTTTGGTCTTTTTTTCACCCGAGAATTTTATCGCAAACTGGGTAGAGTGACCTAACCAACTTCTTAATAAACAACCACAATGTAATAACCCACTTTGCAATAAAAAATTAAAACCATAGTATTTATATATCTTGTACTTTAATTTTCAGTTAATGAAGATAGAAACCAGAAAATAATAATCATTATTTGAACAAACTAAGTCATGATTGAATGTGAGGTCCAGGAAAACGATTGCCTTGTTGTTTAAAAATCACATCTGCAGAGTTTACTTTGGATCTAACGGACTGTAACCATCCGACCAGCAGCTTGAAAGGTCTGTTCAAGGACAAAACCCGGAGTGTCTACTTCTGATCTTATAGACTTCCATCACCCATCGAGCTGAGACGCAATCTCGGTCTACCGATTGACCACAAGACGGACGAATTGCGGCCCTTGGATCAGTTATCTAAGGAATTCTTTGCTTATTCGTGCCGAAACGACTATCGGAGGGTCTGTCCTTCGATGACGTAGTCTTTTCACTCCTATAAAGCATGGTTGATAAATTTGGACGCAGTATGAACATCTCCAGAAAACCCTACCATCAGAGCCATATCCAATAGAATCTGAATATGGATTTCAATTGCATCGTCAACCTCAAGTATCCGAAGAAGAGCATGGACACCCTAACAAAGAGATGCATTGAGCAGTCTCCAAAGATTTTGGAAGAGGAAATGCAGCAATTGATGCGGATTAAAATCAAGCCCAGCGGGCAAGACGGACGGAATGGACTACATCAATACCGACAGAGGCCGTTTAAGTGTGGACCTAGATATGCAGGGTCATACAAACCACAATCTAACGAAACAGACTCAAGCGGGCGAGCCGGTCACCAATCGGTGGTATGCTATAAAATTGCAAGAGCTAGTAGTGAAGATGCAGGCAAGGGTTTACGCCCTGGAAGAGAGGGTCCGGTCCAGTGGATCTAAGAGACACCTCAAAATTGGTGGTGTAGTGGAGTCTAGATGAGCAGAGAATGAAGCAATACAGAAGAAAATAATACAGCTTCACCAAAACATCAATCCAACAAAGGTAGCAATAGATTCCATCGCATCCCTCTCTTGATTCTTCATAGCCTTTGTCTCTCTGTCAAGGGACCAGCATGCTTGTAGAGGGCATGGGTTTATTGTAGGCTGGATTGCTAGAGCCAGAAGTTGAACGATGCAGGGTAACCCTGCCTTTTGAAAGAGATCTCCTTGACCCCATCCTTGGTACGTCGCCGCGTGACCTTTTCGACTAAAAGACATCTTGGTCAGTGCGTTTGAGGTCGGTCTCTAAAAAATACTCTTTGATCTCCTCCCCGCTGTAGGCCTTGAACGCCATAATTCGTCGGCTGGATAATCATTACCTACGAGACGTCTAGGATTTCCTCTTGCCAGGCAGGCATGTATCCATGTACTCTTTTCTTGGGGATTCGGACTTCATCTCACGGCTTACATTGGGATAGGTGGCAGTGGAAATCTCCGAAGAGATTTTAGCATACTTTGAAATGGTGCTCCTTTAGGTGGGCAGCGTTGGGGTCATCTTAATGGATCGATGCTTGTTGTTATTATACTGCCGGACGAGGTCCTCTAAGATGGGTAGATAGGTGTGTGTGGTATTGGCCGAAAAGTACTAAAACATCATCGTCTTCATGGTGCAATTAAAGCGCTCATCAATGCTCGAGATTTCCTCATTTTCCGTTGGGTTAAACTCAGTCCTATGTTTATGGAGCAGCTCCTTTGCTTGCTTTTACAATTGGGTACCATGCTCGGTCCATAATTTTTTAGGCATGCGATCCTTTAAGACGGTTTAACGGGCATCACGAACAGTGACTCCAGTCTTATCCTCTAGTAAGACCAGCCAGCAATACTTGAAAAAGACGTCGATGATGATGAAGAGAAATATATTGCCTTTGTTGTCGCGGGCAAAGACACTAATATTCGAGAGATCAGCGGCCAAGGTTTCGTGAACCACCGTTAAGATGATGATGTGCCAGACTCAAGCTGCAAGCTCTGCCTGACTGATAAAAATCTGATGGTCTTTAAAATTTGATGCTGAGCAAGCAAAACAAACGCGAAGACTACGTGCACGGTAGCCACAACAACGTTGATTGCTTTTACATCTGCTACAGCTACTTCAAACTGCCGTAACAGACCCTATGGAAGCATGCCGACTTCAGGACAATCAAAATATCCCCCAGATCTACAGTAAATACTGACCTATCGGTCGACTAATTCAAGACCTAGTGCAACTGATGCTCGTCTAAGACTCATTGATTTGTGACAATGGACCTGACAAGCCATTTAGCCGATGGGACGTAACGATGTAAAACCTCTTGACTAAGCTTATTGAATCACTGATCACTTAAAGATATCTAACTGCGGCATCATCCCTCAAGCAATTTGAGGAACGCGAGTACATGATCCGCTAGTTGGTTTGGATAAAGTGGTGATCCTTGCCAGACCTGCACCTCACAGTGATGACAAGCCAATCTGGAGGAGTCAGGCGACTGCCAGTGTTTGCATCTTGGGAAGAAATAGCGCTAGAACCGTCCTCAACCCTTACCCTCTTACGGTTAAAAAGTATCGAGGGACATCTATGCCAGCTTCCTTACTCAATTCGACAGGACATTTTAAAAGAAAGCACTCCAAACTATGGCTGAGGATACGCTATCAGGAAATGTGCAAGACTGGGAAAGTCTGTATGAAAACCTTTTTCATACATAAACGCACAATTCCTAAACGTTCTCATTATCGCCCTCTCAATTGCTCGTTACTTCCAAATCGCTCATAACTCCATTAGATCGCAACTTCAATCGCTCCCCAATCGGTAATAGCTCCACTCAACTGGAACCTCAATCGCTCATTGCTCCTTCGACCGTTCCCGGGGCCTGGGCGGTCGAGTGGTGAAGGTAGTTCTACTACCCATATTACCACTGTAGTCTATCACCACTGAAGTGTGAGTTGGCGCCCCACTTTGTACATCACAAAAAAGGGTGCACTCTACTTACAATCGTAAGTGATCAGTTACCTGCCCAAGGTCGGTGGTTCTCTTCGGGCATTCCGGCTTCCTCTACCACTGAAAAAGCTGAAATACTGATGAAAGTGACGTAAAACACCATATCAATCAATCAATCAATCAATCAATCGACCGTTCCCTATATTTCCTAACGCTTCTTTCGTCGCCATCATCGCTCCCTCCTCCTAACATCCCAAACCAATAGTCTATCACCATGGTAGCTAAGTATGACCTGTGGTTTCGAGTTTGTCATTTCGGATACTCCTGAATATCCAAAGAAGCCTAGTCTTTATAAATGAACTTCATCAAGATCACGAGCAACAATCAGTGCATGACATGAAGCAAAATATTAAAGCAATTAAGGTGATGGAGCACTTGGAGAAGCTGGGGGTCAGTTGAGACCTCAGTAAATTTTTCAAGCCCATGATGGAAGCCCAAGACAAAGCTGGCATACAAATTACCAAGAGTTTACTACAATCTCCGAAACCGCCACCTCAGGCACCTGCCTTGCTCTCTCCTGAAAGTTTTGCAGACCCGCTCCCTATCACAAGGAATCCAGGCACCATGCTTGGAATGCGGAAAGACGCAGCTCTACCTCCAAATGATCATGACCAATTAGTACGATCAAAGCTTTTTCCTGCCATCAGAAAGGGTTATTTTCATCTGAAATGCTCCAGTCACCTTTGACTGTGACGACCTCCAGTGATATAAGGGGGTATCATAAGTACGGGAGCTCATTTTCTTATATTTTGATATGGACGTCCTGGTAATATCCTGAAAAAGACCAATGTAATCTATCAAAATAACGATGCCATATCCAAGGTTCCAAGTCCAACAAGAGTTTCAAGAGGAAACAAATTGTATGTCATATGTATTAGGATGATAAAAAAGGGAACTGGGACTATTTCAGGCACGACGAATCTTACCGAGGGATTAGATTAATGCGGTTAGGCATACAAGGCTGAGAAAAACTGGTGTCCACATTGAGATTGTAACCATCCTTCCTCGACGCGCTTCGAACTTGGAGGTAAATCGAAACCTACAGATGCAAGAGACTGCATCGCAACATTCTCCATAAATAAAAATGCAAATCACGAAAGAGGTTACCGACGCAAGTACGTTGTGGGTAGATGAGGACTTTTTGACACGGTGATGAGTCAACTCGGACGCGTTTTTGCATCTACAGCTGCTAAGACCTTGGGAAAAAGGCTTCCTTCGGCCCCGCAATGCGGCCATCAAGGGAGTAGATAAAGGTGCAACCAAGGCCGTGGATCACCTGATAAGCAAGGTCCCCTCGAAGTCCAGGCTTAAGCTCCCACCGAAAGCATCCACTGGAAGCACAAGAGCAATATTCGTAACCTCATCGCCGGTATCGCAAACGTGCACACCGATAGATAATTGACTTAGATTTTAAATCTTCATGAGGACCTACTATTTGTATATTTGTACAGTACTGTGCAGCGTAGCCCTTACAGAAAAAAACAATCAGTCACCCGTCACCCGTTCGTCGGGGAGCAGTCAGCGGTCAGTCAGCGATCAGTTAATTAACGTGACGACTTGTTATTCGTCCAACTCGTCAATTGACGCGAAACGTGACGGATGACGAGAACCCTATTCGTCCAACTCACGTCCAGATACGTTCATTTATCACGTGATATCTCGGGTTGAAGATTTTGCGAAATATAGATTCGTTTCACTTCTTGCATACACGATCGGTACATCATCGCAACAGATCAATCTTTTTGCTATCAATAAATAATTGCTGATGGTATGTTTTTTTTTTCATTTTCATGGAGTCTTTAATACAATAAAGTTCGAAAGGAACTTCTGCATTGACGGGTGTTATTCATAAAAATTTGCCATATCCATCGAGTTTTAAACAAAATAATGTGTAAAGGGAAAATTTCTCACTGATCGGTGCATTTGTGATGACTAAAAGTTTCACAAGTCAGTTTTAATTATGTATTTTTGGACATATTGGAATTTTAAACGAACTAATGTGTATAACAAAAGTTTTGCACTGACTGGTAGATTTGCAAGGACTCAAATGAAGGTTTTTTAGCAAAATTGTTCATATTCATGGAATTTTGAACAAAATAATTTGTAAAATGAAAGTTTTGCACTGGCCAGTGCATTTGTTATGACTAAAATAAAGATTTTCTAATTGATCTTATATTAAAATCTTTCATTTTCATGGAATTTAGAACAAAATACTGTGTAAAGGAAAGTTTGGCACTGACCGGTGTATATATGTCATGACTAAATGAACATTTACGAGTGATCTTTTATGTTATTGTTTTCATTTTCATGGAATTTTGAACAAAATAATGTGCAAAAGGACAGTTTCACACTGACCGGTATGTATGCAATGACTAAAATAAAGAATCATAAGTAATTTTTTATCACAAAT